>CAKAOI010045319.1:1833-23125 GCA_916701655.1 Sebastiscus albofasciatus
CCCGGGCAGAAGTTTGGGTAAGTATGAGCAAGTGAGTTATACCTGTGTGATTCTGGAGTTGCCACAGTCGTCGCAGTTATCAAGCTCAGCGAAGAGTTTCCTGCCGAGCTCAGGAGTCAGGTCTGGAGCAGCGGAATAATGACAGGCCAGTATGCCGAGCCTGACGAGGTTCAAAAGCAAAAATGTAGTGATGATAATTCAAACCTTGAAATTGAATCAGCTCTCTATAATATTGAGCATATTCATTTGTATACAGATATTATAATTGATGTTTTATTCACGCTCTTATGAGTGAGAAGACTTTGCCTCCTTACTAAATCCCAAAGCTCCCACATTCAGGGTAAACAGTGAGTGGACACCATTGAAATATGTTTATCTGTCCTCTTCAGTTGCGTCAGGAAATAACATGACATGGGAAAATCGGAAAAACCTGAATTTATCTAGAAAATGAGTTATGTAAAGATAGATCCTTCGCCGGCAATGTCCTGATACAGTTTTTATGTTTTAAGTATTAAACTTTTATCATTATTTTCTATTCCTGTATAGCACTTTGTAACTTTGTCTTGAAAGGTGCTATATAAATAAATATTATTATTGCTATGCACTAAGGCACACACATTCATGCATGAATACACACTTGTCCACATTTGCAGCAAACTCCCTCTTTCCACTGAAGCACTCTTGAAATTTTTGGAGAAACTTCTTGGCCAGTCTGGGATTCATCCTGGTGGTCATCCTCATGGCGGATTTGAACATGGCTGAGCGGAAGAATTTACACAGCTACAAGAGAAAGTGAAGGAAACAAACAAACAAACAAACAAACCAACAGAGCTACAAATTAAAATCTTGTCACTTGCTATTTCCAGTTTCATTGTCTCTTCTTGCTTTGCAGACCATCTCACCTGTTCTTTGGGAGAAGAATCAACATCATTTGGTGCTAAATGGGGGACATACGGTCCCAACGTGGCCAATGCCTCCGAGGTCAGCCATTTCAGTAAAGGGTTGCAGCGCAGTCTACGCCCGCCTATCAAAAATAAAAGAGCAACGGACCATCTCCTTTAGAAACATCAAGCACATCAACCCCACAGATCTCATCTCCCTTATTAACTCCTTCCCCTTGGCACTATCCTCCGTCATCACGATGTCCACTTTCACTGCTATGCTGACGACACACAGGTCTACATTTCAACTAAACCCACTGCTGCCCTGCCAGCCACCTCCCTCACCACCTGCCTACAAGACATCAGGAGCTGGATGAGCAGGAACTTTTTAAAGCTCTTTGGCAATAAAAAAAGAGGCCTTGCTCATCAGCTCCAAAAACAATCTCTTCAAATCACAAAACACCACTGCCCCAAACCTCTTCATTGATGGCTTCTCCGTCCCATTCTCCAACCATTTCAAGAGCCTTGGGGTCACCATAGACAGCACCCTCTCCTTTGCACCTCACATAAAAAACGTCACCTGGACTGCTTTCTTCCACCTACGCAACATATCCAGACTCCGCCCATCCCTGTCTCACTCCAGCACAGAAATCTTGGTCCATGCATTTGTCACATCCCGGATTGATTACTGCAACGCTTTTCTCTCTGGCCTTCCCACCAAACTCCTCAACAGACTTCAAATCATTCAGATCTCTGCTGCCCGGCTCATCACCCGCACCAGGTCCTCCGACCATATCACCCCCATTCTCATCCAGCTACACTGGCTCCCTGTTCAATACCGGATTGACTTCAAAAACCTTCTGCTCACCTACAAAGTCCTCCACAACCTTGCCCCCACCTACCTCACTGACCTCCTACAGGAGTATACCCCCTCCCGTTCCCTGCGCTCATCATCAGCTGGTTTTCTGACCACCCCCACCTCATGCCTCAGTACCATGGGAGCTAAGGCGTTCAGCTGCGCTGCTCCCAGGCTCTGGAACTCCTTCCCTCCTCACATCCGGTAGTCTGACACTTTCTACAACATTCAAATCCCACCTCAAAACTCACCTGTTCAAACTAGCATATTCACTGTAGTGTGTCCATCAGTCCATCATATGTGTCTGCATAAATGCGTCTCTTTCATGTCTGGTTTTTTTTTTTTATCTGTTTGAGTGTCATTTTATCTTTGTAAAGTGTCCTTGGTCGTCTTGAAAGGCGCCACCAAATAAAATGTATTATTATTATTATTAAATGAGGCTGTTACAAGTCACATTAATACTTAACAGAAAAGTGACAACAGGAATGAGGCAGGAAGCAAGGGCCACACCAACCCGTTGAGGATTTATGGGTAAGATTTGGGTGGTTGCTGTGCAGATCCACATGTACTGATAAGTGTTAATTGTCACCAGTGCTAGACCAGAGGCTATCACCTGTCTGTAGCACTTAACATGGTCTTGGATTTACATGATAACGGTTATGTTAACGGTGAATACATCGGAATGTTTGACTAGATTTTATTGTAGAGAGTGGTTTCTAACTTGATGGGCTTAACTCATTTCTTACCTGATCTTGGGTCAGATGATGGCCTCGTTGTACAGTTGTAGTACAGTTGGGCGATCTGTTCTTTCCACCATTGTACCACACGAGTCCGTTGGTCTTCAGGCATGGCATCATACAGCATCCTCATCCTGTAACCAACGACCAGTTTTACAATTCTAAGAAAAATGTCTGAGAGACGGTGGAAGAAGTAATTGCATAAAAGCACACTCACATGATTCTCAGGTTTTGTGGCTCGCCTACTTTGGCAGGAAGTGTCCTTGCTGTTAAACGCATTTCCTTCAGCGCAGGTCTGGCACACCTCAGCAGTGTGTCACGGTCTTCTGATGTCATATTGCTTTCGCTCTGTGTGGTCAAAGTCTTCCAGCACAGAGGGGCCACAAATGCTCGCATGTAACATGCAGGTGCCTCCTGAAGGAATGAGAGAGAGATGGTAGGAATCATTAGACTGAGAGAGCTGCATTAGTTAATGGATAATGGGTTTTTTTCTTAAAATCATGGGATTAGTGAGGATTACTGACAGAGCAGTTCCTCATCAGCTTGATCATGGTTAGAAGATTGTTGCAATTCCATGTCTTGTTTGTCTAAAAAGAGATAGGAAGAAAAGAGTCAACTAATGAAAACAAACAAAGAATAAAATGACCCATCAACCATTAAGATAGTAATTTGAATGCTCCAAATAATCAATAACCAATCATTATCTTTGTGTGTGTGTGTGTGTGTGTGTGTGTGTGTGTATTCACACCATTTTATCGACTTGTGGGTCTTTGATGGCTTTGTCAGAAGAGACTGAATGCAGGACATTGACAAAATTAGGTAGGAAGGGATTGGGGTCTCCGTCCGCCACAGGCGAGTCACTGAGAGAAATGAAGAGTAGAAAAAAATGTTTGGGTGCGTAGAAATAAATAATAGGCGTTAATTTGTTTTTTCGTATTTTTCGTAACACCAAAATACTAGTTTTGTATTTGTTGATTAGTTTCATCCTTTAATCATTCAGTGAAATTCAGCTGAGCCTATTTTCATAGTCATACATCCTGCACAGTGCGACCACAGTCTTGTACTGTTTGCCGCTGAGCAGCTCTACATAAGCAGCTGGATGGAGCTCGATTCTTACTTACCCACATTTTTTTTTGCAGCTTGGAGCCAACAAATATTTTTATAAAAAAAAGCAGCTAAAAATTTTAACAAGCTGCCTCTTCAGGAAATTAACCAAACACACAACAGGGACCCACAGAGAGACACACTTATAGAGTTACCTGTTATTGAACAGAGTTCTCAGGTACATCATCGTAGGCGCCGGGTATCCTGTAACATAACAACCCACCATATTTATATGTTGCACAGTTAAAACACATCATGTGTCTGAGTTTTTGCCATGTATTAGTTGTGACTTGTGTTACAGAGGGCACTCATAATACATGCAAACATACACTCTCACATTCATACACCAAGGATTAGAATTTATACAGTGAATTAGCTCTGTCTAATGTTGCAAACACACGTTTCCTATCTCTCTCTCTCTCTCAAATGCAAATTCATTTAATAAAAAACATACATTGAGAGTTCCCTCACCCTGATTCAGGCAGTTCCTTATCTGATGAAAAGAGAGACATGACATCATCAGATGTTTAAGGTAAAGTATTTGGAAAAACGTATTAACAACTGTTAAAGTACCTTTGGGATTTTATATATATGTGTGTGTGTGTGTGTGTGTGTGTGTGTGTGTGTACTGTATATACAGAATATAATCCCCAAGAAATAGTTTCAGATTACTAAAACTGTGGTAATAAAATACAACATGATATGAGATCCAATCATTACGGTTGTGTAGAATAGACTGGTGGAAGCAGCTACTGAAAAATAATTACATATAACAAAGCACTGATGTGCAACAAGTAGGTCATAGTACAAAACAATTTTACTCTCAGTGACAGAATGAAATTGAACCTTAACCACACATTTTTCTTAAACTTGATTTCACAAATAAAAAGATGATTTCGAGATAAAAAGCTTTCCATCTTGAGGATCTAATGACATGTTTAATGACTATTATGGCAAAAACCCAACTTACAAAACCAGGCTCAAACAATGACACTGTATTCAAATTAAAAGATACTTTAGACAAATACAGTGTAAGAAATGAGTAGAGCACCTATTCTTTCCATAATGTTTTTTATTTTTTTCCAAATCTGCAGAATTTATTTACCAGTGCAATTACTACCAATGAGTAAAATGTGATTACCATGAGCGATTGCATCTATATACTCATCACTGTCCTGCATAACAATAGAATGACTTTTTACAATCTCAATATGATGAAATATTATTATTATTATTGCTAAATTGAGTAAAGTCAGCTACCTTTGAGACAGAAAGCTAAACTGTGTTGGACTTGAAAATGAGAATCAGAAATGACATACCAGTTTTTTGGTCATGTTTTTGGCGGCATAATTTCCAAGCATCCCATGTGTTGGCTTAGCTGAACAGGTAGGAATGAATAATTATGAAAAGACACACATTTATGTACACATAAACAACATGCATTAATTTATAATGCATGTTTATGAGAGGAGATGATACATGAGATGGCGTTGCTGCTTACCCAAGGCTGCACAGGCCACAATGAGTAGAAAGAAAAGTGTTCCTCCTTTTGGAGCCATGGTGAAAAGACCTGGCCACCTGTCTGTTGAACATGAGGACACAATTCAAAGAAGGCATTAATATCAACATATTACAAGTGATTTTGACTTAGATTTGTTGTTAGGTTTCTAGTTGTTACGGAACCCGTTTCCATACAAGCCACCTCCAGTTTTGTGACCTACTTCCTCTCCTGAGGATCTGTGATCTAGTTACCACCTTTGTTACTCATCCTATGGGAGGCTTCCCGGACTTTGGAGGATGACATGTTGTGAAAAACATGTACGTACTTGTACATGATGTTCTTCTCCTTCTCCCCTCTTCCTCCATCACTTCTGCACAAACACAAGCTTTCAATTCCACATTGCTTGTCACAGATGGGAGTTTGTTCTCAAAAATTTGCATGTTGGTATTTTGCCTTCATTCAATTCGTTTGCTTTCCATTTGATTTGAATTATCATTTAAATGTTCCCAGTGATTACCAGAAATGATGTAGAGTAAAAATAAGAAACTCTCTAAAACAACACATGGTCCAAAGACATTGTATAAACTCTTGTAAAGTCAGACAAGATCATAATGTCTAACTTTTTGTCTACATTTGCTGAGTATATAATCACAAATATTCATCAAGTTATTAAATAAATAACCATTAAATCATACAAAAATGCATATGTATTATACCTGTCCATGTTTCAGCAATGTTATGGCTTCAACATAATTACATACCTGAAACTATCAACATATCACAAAGACTGAAAAAGAAAACAAAGAACTTATTGATTTATGTATAAATTTGTTTTTACTTACAGAATCTGCGTCTGCAACCGGGTAGATTCCAGAAACAATGCAATTTAAAAAACAGGATGTAGACAAAGAGAAGATGTGTGTGTTGTCCCTCTGCCTCTCTCTCACGTCTGATGTGAGTTGGTTGAGTGGTTACCTGTCCTCAGCAGGTGCATGGTATTAAAACATGCTGCGGTGTGTGTGTGTGTGTGTGTGTGTGTGTGTGAGAGAGAGAGACAGACCAGAGTTATAAATTATTCTGTTGTCAACCAGGAAACGAACACACCATTGCTAGACAAAGGTGAGATAATCTGTTGTTGAAGGATTCTCATCAAGCGAAAAACTGCAGCTTTCATTCTAATCTTTTCATAAAACCGAACAAATCTGAAACACAATGCTGAGTTACAAGGTGACAATAGATCATAAAGGAATGAGTCTTGACTGGAGGAGCAGTTGTACTTTTATTTTTGAGGTTGTATAACAAGATGTCATGATTATTCATCAGATCATACATCATTTCAAATTAAAGCTTGAAAAGATGGATGGGCTGATAAAATAGACACGCCACAACCAAATACAGAGCTGCATTATCCAAATAGAATGACGCAGCCAAAAACAAACTAACAAACAAAGAAAGATAACTACACAATAAAAGCTCTATTCACGCTCTCCGTGGAGAACGCGGGCAAACACAAAACAGCAGCTCCTGAACACTGAGCGGTGATACCGAGCAGCACATGTCAATGTTAAGGCCGCTGCAGAGGTAGGTTAAGGTGCAGGTGTAATGGTGATTAGATGCTAAAGCCAAACAAAAACAGAGTTCAATGGGAAAACCCCACATTTGTCTCTATAAATTCTCTATGAAATGAGAACAAATATGAATCCAATTGTTCATGGCACAAAAAAAATGTATATTAAAAAGGAAGAGATGACAAAATAACAGAAAACATCAGCATCTTCGTGTAATACATCAGTGGAGTAAATAAATATTACATTTTGACTGAGTCCATATCCAGATCAATGCAGTATGTCCACTCAACAACTGTGGGGCCACAATGCAGACCACGAAGACTGATGGTTCTGGTGGAAAAGGTAGTCGCAAGCAGTAAACACAAACTCCAGCCTGCAGTATGCCTCGTCACGATCATGTTAGTTACGTGAGGACATGATGTGACAAACAACACAGTGTGTAATATCCACAGGACATCCTCCTCTCATTAACCTTTAATTACACTCATTAGGAACGGCCATTACCATCTTCGCTATTAGCTGGCTTCCTGCGTGTGTATGATAGAAAATCTGACAATAACGCTACAAACTGAACAATTAGTGGATTGACACAAACGTATTTATGTCTTTGTTATTGCTAAAATAGAGTACAGAGAAAGACACAAAGGAGAAGCAACGGGACTGTGTGTTTCACTCCATGTTTCCCTCCATTTTGGAGCCAATAACCTCATGAAGGTTCGGGTTGGTGAAGTGATCTGAAAAAGACCATTGACACTTGTTAGTCGTGAGATTAAGTTTGAGTGTGTTAACAGTGTTGTTAATTTGGATCCCCATTACCGTGGCAACAACTACTCTTCCTGGGGTCCATTTAAAGGATAAGGCTAGTATTATTTTAGATTTTTCTCAATGTCCACAAATCCCAAGAAAAAAAAAGAATGAAATCCAACAATGCATTAGTCCGTCTCTCGTACTGTCTGTCTCTACCCTGTCAGTGGCACTCGGTCAAAATCCCATCCCTCAAAAAACATTTGAGTACATCTTTAAAAATGCCTCACAGTTGAATTTTTAGAAAAAAAAAAAATCTAAAACAGTTGGGCTTTTTATTTCCAACACCTTTGATGCCACCCAGCACATCAGTGTGAGTCATTAATGTGGAGCTCTAAAAAGGGACAGAGATATAAGATATAGTCTATCAGGCTTTGGCTACTCAGACAATAATTGTTAGTAGAATCAATTCATTGTTGTCTTTTCATGGGACAACACAATCAAATGACCTCAGAACCAAACATGTGACATGCAAAACAATAGAAACAATTGACCACTAATGTGTGTGCACAACTCACCTGTAGCAAAGTCTCGGATGTCAGTCGGCCTTTTAACAAGCACATCTCTGTGAGAGGAGGACAGGACATGTGAATAGTAACTGTACAACTACAGAATGATGTCTATTAAGGAGACTGTATCCTTTGAGTGGTTCAGATGGTACTTGTTTTCTGATGCAGATGTTGAAAACTCAGACACGACAGAGCCTGTTTCTTTCAAAGAAACTGCACGAAGCCTGGAGACACATTAACCTAAAAGCAGCTCAGACTTTTATTGGAGTTCATTTGTCTGTGAATGAATACGTGTTGTTGTTGGATGGCTGGCTCCACCCAACATTTAAAGTAGTCGATTGTTTATGTAATATATTGTATATAGTACAATAAGTCACATACGAAGCAGAATAGGTTTTTGAAAGAATGGCAATTAGTCTCAAAACAGTTAATGGTTTGGCTCACACATACAGGCAAATTCAGACCTTTTATCATCCTTGAAAAAATAAATGTAATCAATAATATAGTTTGCCTGAAGATTTTTGCATGTCTAACTCAGTTTATGTTTCTTTTAAACCATAATTGCATACACTTTTATTTGATTAGGCTTGAATTCATATTTTTTTCAAGCATGTAAGGTCTTGTTTTATTTTGTATTTGAGATGGTGATATATATAAAAACCTTCACATGTAGCCTAAATACAGTAAGAGCTACTGTTACTCCTTGCTATCTATAATTCACTTTAGGATGCCTATATTGTTTATCTGCTGGTTTCTTTTATCATACTTAACGCTAACTAATATTAGGAGGAAAAACTAGATCTGATCCCTTCACAAATGTTTACAAAGACTGACCTGGATTTGTTTGAATTTTTTTTTATCCATGAGAGAGCTACCTTACTTCTGCTTTTAAAGCATGTAATTGTTCTGGTCTTGTTTTATTTTGTATTTGAGATAATGATATATTGCAAAATGATGTATTGATATATTGGCCTTGATTTGTTTGAACTTTTTTATCCATGAGAGAGCTATCTTATATTCTGCATGACTCCAGGAGCATGATGGATTTCTTTCTCTAACACAACCAGTAAAGTTCACCAGCAGACACAAAGTTAACAAACAGTGAATCTGTTGACTGACTTCCTCTTTTCAGTAAGAGAAGATTGATGAGCTAACCTAACATTAACTAACCTTATAAAGTTGCCTATCAACACCTCTACTTCTGGATGTGATCTCAGATACTTCTCGTTGTCGATTCTCGTGTTGATCTGAGAATAAAAAAGTAAAATGCATGTCAGGTTTGTTAATCAACAGCATGCACATCAAGCTGCATTGTGTTGTTGTTGCTACTAGCCTGGTTTTACCTTGAACTGTCGCAGCTTCTCTTGCTGACCGGCAGTTAATACACCGACGTACAGTTTCGCCAAACCACCTTTTTCGGCCATAATTCCTACAAAATGTTCGTCTAATTGTTGGTTAAACGCAACAAAGATGGTCACCTGTTGTTACTGACACAGCTGCTGCTGCTTCAGTCTAGTTAGCAACCGTTGCTATGGAAACGACCACCAGTAACTAAAGGCAGCATCCACGAGGTGGCAGCATCATGTCACAGGATAAATATTAGTTTATTTTTTGTTGTTTTGTAAATAAAATTAATTTTATTTTTTTTAAAAAATGGTAATAATTTGAAAAATACACCATAGGAAACACAGAGCCTCTTTAAAAAAAAAAAAAATCTCAAATAGGAATACAAAATTGAATCTGCAGGACAGATAATGCACTATACTCATTTTTAACAGTCTCTTCTGCACTATACTCATTTTTAACAGTCTCTTCTGCACTATATTCACTTTTTAACAGTCTCTTCTGCACTATATTCACTTTTTAACAGTCTCTTCTGCACTATATTCACTTTTTTTAATAGTTGTGTATCACGGCTGTTACCCTGCACTATATTCAGTTTTAACAGTTTTCTTCATCTCCTTGTATTTTTATATCTGGTATATTCTTTTGTACTTTGTACTACTAACTTTTTTACTGCCTTTTTACTAACATGTTTTGCACTTTGGAACTGTGATGCTGGAAACTTGAATTTCCCTCGGGATCAATAAAGTTACTATCTATCTATCTATCTATCTATCTATCTATCTATCTATCTATCTATCTATCTATCTATCTATCTATCTATAATTGCCTTCAGTATCCCAACATGCTGCTAGGCCTCCCTGTCCCTCCCACTCTCTGTGCCATGGACAGTTTCCCCATGCTTTCTTTCTATGCTAGAATACTATACGGTCCCACATTTACTGAGTGGTAGTTTCATTTGATTTAATTACATTAGGATTATAAAACATTTAAACACAAAACTGAGATAATGGAGGTCTTGAAATGATATTTTTGCACAGAGGGCCCTGACAGAGGCTCAGGATCAGGTAGCAGCTACTTAAAGGGACTGTTCAACCGTCACTTCACAAGACACGAGAAACCTCTGTTGGTCTGGAGGAGCTGCAGCATTTATTTCTGCACAAACATCCACTGTACATTCATTAGATATTCTCAGAGCTACTAAGTCTTCTGCAGTGTGGAGTGTGCACGCAGGCACATGAGGTGGAGCGAGCTGAGTGAAGGCAGGATGGCAGGCATGCAGGCAGAGGAGCAGAGACTCCGGCCCTGGAGACCAAAGCTACGTCCTCCGACCGCGGCCAACACTGTTTTGCAAGACGGGCTTCACTAGATATAACTTTGAGGTTTTGGTGCTCCGTGTAGTTTGTGTTGGAGTCTGAGTCTGAATAGCGTAGCCACAGGTGAGCGTGCATGGGACACCGACCCGCATTAATTTATACGTGTAAGAAGTTACAAACAGTCCCTTTAAGGCTTGTGTCATATGTTACATCCTGTTTACATTTAACTTATCCATTTTAAATTCTGCTATTTTAACTTGCACTATTTGTGTCTAGACTGTTTATGTCTTTGATTCTCATTTGCTTTTGCTTTTACTTATGTGACTGCTTGCTGTAATTGTTGTGCATATGACAAATAAACAAACTTATAAATCATTGGCTAAGAACTATAAGTTATTAAAGTATTCAAAGTATACTTTCATGAATTAAAAAGCAGAGATGTTCACATGTAATTTTTTGCAAGTCAAGTCTCAAGTCTTTGAGCTAGAGTCCACCGTCCAAGTCAAGTCTCAAGTCACTGTGTGTGCGACTTAAGTGCGACTCAAGTCCCAATCTCTGCTAAAAAGTGGGCTACAAGTATATACAAGTATACTTGCAGGATAAAAACTTTTTTTTTATTTGACTGGAGATCAATCACAGTAAATAGATAAAGACAACTCATAGTTTAGCAAAAGTTGTTTTATTTACATATTTGACATCATAGGCTAGCCTTACAAAACTTGAAGTATATTTCTAAATAGTTCATTTAAATATATACATAACTGCTTTAAATTATCTATGTTGTCATTCTGTGTTGTTTTACATCGAAATTGATGTTTTGTAAAGCTTTTGTGGAAAAAATGTTCTTCGTACTATTTATTTAGTTTTTAATCAGTTTTTTATTTCTTCAGAAGTTCAGACCCTCAATTATTATTTTTTTCTAAATTCAGGGTCTGACTTCCCCTTACAAAAGATAAGTTTATTCAAGTGCGTTATACTTCTTTTAAACTTGAAATAAGTGAGTATGCTTTCTGTTCACTTTTTTTGTACTTATCAGATATATACTTAACAAAATCATACTTAAGTATACTTGGCTTATACCGACAAGTATACAGAAAAGTCTAACTTGGCAAGTATACAGAGGAGTCCAAGCATACTTGGCTTGTACTGAAAAGTATACAGAAAAGTATGTATATTTGGCTATGTAACTTAAAGAAAACTTACAGGTATACTTGCAATAAAAACTATTAAACTAGTAGCGAACTGAGAGTACTTTAAAGTGTACTTTCATAAACTAAAAAGTGGGCTACAAGTATATAACTAACCTGTAAGTTCACTTGTAGTATAGTTCATATTATAGTTGCAGTACAAAATACAACTTGGATGTAAACTGTTACGTTTAAAGTATACTTAAAAGTATACTTTTATAAACTAAAAAGTGGGCCAATTTGGTCCCGGGATGTATTGAAGTAGTACACTTACAAGTATAGTACTAGTACATTGATACTAGTATACTTATTACATAAAGTATACTTGAGAATGTACTTAAGTAAACTTAAGTTTACTTTGTAAAATAAACTTGAAGTATACTTCGTTTTTGTAAGGTTCATTGGCAACATGTACAAATAACTACTCTTATTTGCCACCTCTCTGCTCACCAATCAGCATCTACTATAAATGTGTTTTTATACTTGGTTGTGTTTGTTGTACCGGAGTAAAACTGCTGGATGGGGAGCATGAAGCTTCTTTTACTTTGATGTCAAAAGTTCTGCACTTTAGTTATCCAAATTATTTATGCACATGGTCAGGCAAATTTAAAATGTTAGAATATGTGTAAATGTATGAAACCTAAAACCAGTTCACACACAGTATAGATGTGTTGTTCTGCCTTCTCTCAGCCGCTCTCTATTTTCCCTATCTGATTTCTAGGCAAAAAAAAGACAGGAAAGTGGGAGCAAGGGAGAGAAAGTGTGTTTGCACTAGACAAGGGCAATGGACCTCTGACGTCAAGCCAGTCTATTCCAAACAGGAAGCTGTATACACAAGCCATTTCTCAAGTCATAATTACTGTGTTAGTTTTGAGTGTACTCAGAAAATCTGCATAATTAGGGGATGTCAGAAATGTGAATAAATGAGAGATGACACAGATAGGACATTATTTAGTCCAGTGAAGAACTGAGACCTTTTAAAAGAGGAAGTTCAAAAGGAGTTAGTTATTTTGGTTATGCAACGTTGCATCCTATCTGTGCTGTGCCTAGTCGACTGCAACCAATACCCTTGACATTTTGTGCAGAATACTGACTGAGTGCAATAAACAGGTCTTGAATTCAAACACAATTCAAGGCAGCGCACACATTGTTTTTATATTAGTTCTATAAATGTTTTGTTGTTGTTTGTTTTCTTGCGCAGACCCTCCCCCTGGTGTGTTGGTTTTATCTCCGGGCAGTAAGTTGGTTTTGACCTGCAGCGGTCATGTGGAGGTGGACGGAGTCAAGGTCATCGTGGCCAGAAACAGCCCAAACACCAACAGCAGAAGGAGTTCTTCTGATGCAACCCCAACCACTGTAACCATTATAAGAAACACTGGAGTTTTGATGAAAAGTGACCAACATACTGCGGAGAATAGTGTAAGTGACTCTAATCCTGCCGAGGCTGGAGAAAACAGAAGCCTCGGACATGCAGGTACAGGAACCACAGCTTCTCCCAGCACTCACACGGTCCGGCCAACCGGTGTGAGCAGACTGTTTAAGCGTGAATCCATCTCGGAGACTGAGGAGATGGATGGCGAGAGCGATTATGGGGAAGAAGAGGAGGAGGAGGAGGAAGAGGAGGAGGAGGAGGGGGAGGAAGGGAGCAGAGTGACAAGGGGCATAAAGTCAAGGTCACAGTGGAAGTGGAACGGGAGGACAGTGGGAAAAGGAGACAGAGACTGGGGTGACGTTACATTTGAGAGGAGAGGGTCTTCACTGTCTCTGTCCTCAGTGAGACTAACCGACTCTGGGAAGTACACATGTTATCACAGAGGCAGAGAGAGGTTGTCCTTAAAGGTAACCGTCGCAGGTGAGTCACAACGGCAATGAAGTTGAAATGGATGATTGAAGTTGTCAATTTGGTTTGATTCATGGGATGTTTATCTTTTGTCCTTTCAATTGTCCTAACATATCTTACTTTTCAAAATAAAATAAAAGGTTTAGCATTTGCGATGGTTTTCTCTATACAATACAGTGTGAGTAAGACATTGCAAAGTGAATGTAAGGACTTAGTGTAAATGAAAGATATGATCAGCGTGACAATAAAAAACTGAGTAATGATGTAGGGGTACAGTACAACAAGGTATTATTATAAGATATGTCAGATATTCATGAAGGCCTTAAAGGAACAGTATGTAACATTTCGGGGAATCTATTAGAAGAAATGGAATATAATATTAATAACTATGTTTTCATTAGTGTATAATCACCTGAAACTAGGAAGCATTGTGTTTTTGTTAGCTTAGAATGAGCCCTTCGTATCTACATAGGGAACGGGTCCTCTTCACAGAGTCCGCCATGTTGCGCCACCATGTTTCTACAGTAGCCCAGAACGGACAAACCAAACACTGGCTCTAGAGAGAGAGCCTTTCGCGTTTTTACGTTACTTGAAGGCCACTGTAGTTCTCTGACATGCTTGTAAAACTGCAGTAACGTGAGCTGCAGAATGCAAAACCGTGGTACCGCCATCCGCCGTCTGACTCCCGTTGCTCCTAAAGTAGTGTTATTATGGTATGGATTGCCTCTGAGCGAAGTGAACGGTGTTACCACTGTTTTGCACTCAGCAGTTCACGTTACCGCTGTCTTGGAAAGCGAGGAGTGAGCAGAGGGGTATTCAGTTGGTTGCAATCTGCAACCACACCACTAGATGCCGCCAAATCATACACACTGCACCTTTAACATAACATTATATTATTCATTATTTCATTAAAAAATATGATGTATACATTCTTTAATGGATATATGTTGGTGGGATGATGCTTTGCTTCTCTCTGTTTACATGATTGTTGATTGAATATCTTTTTGTTTTTGATTGTTAGTCGGACAAAAGAAATATTTAAAAATGTCATGTTGAACTCTGGGAAAGTGTTAAGGCCATTTTATATTATCTTTAAAACAATAATTGACAGTTTAATCTATAACAAAAATAATTGTTAGTTGTGTTTGACAGTGTGGTTGATGAGATATATTTAGGAAAGACAACAAATGACTGACTGACTGAATGAATGAATGAATGAATGTACGGTATAACTGCATGTCTTCTGTACGTGTTAGATCCTCCAGAGAGTCCCAGTCTGTCCTGCTACAAAAGGTCACCCAGCAGTAAGATTCGCTGTGAGTGGGCGCCTCAGAAACCCATCACTATATTGCCTAACTGTTACCTGCTACTCAGTAAAGGGTGAGGACAAACTAACACTATAACTCCCCAATGAATAACTTATACATGTGTGTGGAAATAGTAAATAATACTTTTCAAACAAACCTTTAACAACATTACAAACTATGATTTACATTTAGTTTCTTTTCAGTTCCTGTATCAACTGACCCACCAATACTATATATACATATGTATATATATATACATATATATATATATATATATATATATATAATATGTACAACAAATCATTTGAATTATTCCTCTTTGACGCCTTGTCACAGATTATTCCTCATATAAGAGGATGCCATAAAAACATGAAGGAAATGTGAACTCAGCTCACTGTGGAAATTTTGTAGTTGAAACATTTGAAGTATTTGAATGGAAGTGCTGAGGGAAGTTGACATTTCAGAATAAACACTGAATGAAGTATTACATTAGTTGAACTAAAAGTGCTGAAAGGAGTTGAAAATTCAGTTGAAGTTGAATATCTATGCTTTTATTGGATTGCTTACCTTTTAATGTACTGTACTTCCCATATGTGATGTGAACGGGTAAAAGAGGACCTATTATGCTCATTTTCATGTGCATACTTGTATTTTGGGTTTCTACTAGAACATGTTTACATGCTTTAATGTTCAAAAAATGCTTTATTTTTCTTTCATACCTGCTGTGCTGCAGCACCTCTTTTCACCCTCTGTCTGAAACACTCTGTTTGAGCTCCTGCCCTGATGACATCACCACATTACGGAAGAAAAGGCAGGACTTCAAGCAAGGAGTTTCAGGCAGTTCAGGAGCAGCGTTTCTGTGGGGGAGAATAACTCCCTCTGCCGTGGACTTTGGGTTTTGTAACTTTGCAGACCTTTCACATGCATAGAAAACTATATAACACACTAAAGGAAAGGGGAAAAGCACAAAAGCATAATAGGTCTTCTTTAAAACTACAACAGCAATTCAAGTTATGTTCTCTGTGTCTTTATATCATACCCATCTTTGTGTGAGTGAAACTGTTTTTTCTTCGTGGATCCATCTCTCAGCCATACAGGCGCATTCCTTCGTGTGGACTGCTCATACTCATCTCGGCGCTCCCGTTGTTGGTGTGCTCTGGACCACAACGGGGACCAGCTGAGAATCCTTCACAGGGCCTACCTGTGTGTTACGAGCATCGCAGGCAATGCCACCAGCGCCCTGCTGTACTTCTTACCTCTGGATATATGTAAGTTTGAATGTGTTGAGGCGGGCGTGTCCATGTTTGGTTTGATGTAAGGGTTAATTAAAGCCCTCACTGTATTCCTTCCTGCTCCCTCAGTAAAGCCCGACCCTCCACCACATGTGACAGTAAGACAGGAGGAGGGACAGGAGACGAGGATGAAGGTCACCTGGAGTTTTCCAATCTCCTGGAAGTCTCAAGACCGCTTTTATGAACTAATCTACGAGATCAGATACCGACCTCACTCCTCGTACGATCATTGGCAGGTGTGTGCTGGTCGTCGGTGTGTGTGTGTGTGTGTGTTTATTTTTCACAGTTGTAGTAGATCAATGCACTTTTGGCTTTTCTGACCTGAAACAATTAAACACCCACGTGTGATGTGTGTTTACCTGGTTGTCTTGCTGTGTGCGTCTATATAGATACAGATGATTACGGAGCGCTCCTACACGATCACTGATGCAATGCCTGGTATTGAGTACCTGATACAGCTCAGAACTAAGGATGAGTATGATGGTCAGTGGAGTGACTGGAGTACACCTGTCTATGCCAGCAGTTGGTTGTTGACTACAACAGGTAAACTAAACACACATGCAGACACAAGTAGAAAAAACGTATTGAATCAAGCCATTTCAAAATTGGGCTGACGCTATTGTTAGTGGAAAATGGAAATCATAGAGCTTCATCGCCTCAGTCATAGGCCTACATGATCCACCGTGGACACAGACAAAAGTAGTCATGACAACCTGAGGAGAAAGGCGTCCTGTTTCCTTCCCGTATGATTGGGTTTTTCCCAGGAGCTATTCATAAACACCTTCCCATACATACACTGTTAAGAATTTCCCAGTAAAATAACAGTAAAGAACTGGCAGCAGGGTTGCCTTTATGTTACTGTAAAATTAACATTATTATACTGTCGCTGAAATTTACAGCTTTGTACTGTTAATGAAAAATACAGTTTGAACTGGTTGTTTTTTATTAATATCATAGTATTTTATAGTTAATTTACTGTTTAAAGATACATTATATAGCTGTTTTCCACCTTTCTTTTACATTATCTTACTGATTTGTTTTAATGCACTATTTATTTTTTACATACATTTTAATAAACATAATTTTGTACCCTAGATGAATAGACTTAGCAGGTTACAGACATAGGAATAGTCACACTAAACACAATTAAAGGCACTTGTTAGGAAAAAGGCTATAACAGCCTTGTTGACACTTTTCCCAAAAATGTCTGTCTCTAGCTGCTACAAGCACAGAATGAAACCAGAACAACATGTGAGTGAAGAACAATAAAGCTAATTCACTGATTTTACACAATCATGTACAATGTACAAGCCTCACATGAGCAGATCAGGTCCCAGAATTAAAAACATACTGCATGAAACTGTTACTGATGATACTTTAGACAGTTGATCAGCAATAAAGTGATGTTTTTTAAGAATGCATTATAGTTCAGTTAAAAAATTAGCGTAATTTAACAGGTTTTCTTTTGTATTAACAGTAAAGCACTGTTTTTAGCAATAACAGGTTAATACTGTTGAAATCCTGCTGTAAATTAACAGCAATTGTTTACAGTGTAGACACTTTTACCCCTAAGTTGTTTACTCATGGTGCACAGCTTGCCTGCAGTATTCTGGATCCTGGATGCAAGTTGAAAATATTTAGAAAATGTGTATGAATGCATCTTCATATCCTGATGTTCTTTGCAAAATGTAATATACCCCCATTTGAAGTTAAAGTGACACATGTGCTCGCTAATTTTGGCATGAAAGTGAAACTTCTTTCATGTTTCAAAATGTTTTATCTTGGTTTTTTCAATACTTCTCTCTATACCATTTGAACTGGACTCTCTCCATTCCCTTGATATCCTTCATATCTATTTTGACATATTTGACTATTTGAGTTAGAGTTAGATGAGAAGTGCTCTCATATCTTGTTGTTTTTACATTTTTTTTTCACAGATTTAACAAACTAGATGTAATGTATTATTTAGTGAGCAGCTGGTAAGCGATTGTATCAGGGTGACCGTGCACCCCCCCCCCCCTTGGCGGCACCACTGGCTCAAGGTTCATATTTATTGTCCCGACATGAGAGTGGTATCGATCTTCTCTCAGAAAAAAGCAAATAAGCGTATTTCCCAAAAGTCAAACTACTTCTTTAGTTTCCTGGTGGCTTAGGGATTTAAGAAGCTGACCATGTAATCACTTCCTTGTCAACTTCCCCTGACACGTCGTCAACTTTTCTCTCTCCTCTCATTTTCTGTCACCCCTCTGCGGTGTGATATTAAAATAAGGGCAAATACCCCCAAAAAATATTTGTATTACCTTGTCTTTCAGGATATGTATAACAACTCCTCTGGTTTACGATAAACACCTTTTAATTTACCGTTAGATCAGGGAATGTGGCTTTATTTACAGTATATAACACTGTATAATAGGAAAACACATGCACATATAGTATTTCATATGCAGGTATATCCCAGAAAAAATCATCAACAAAATATTTTGGGAGTGCGAGTTCTTTTAAAAAAGAAATCATAAAAAACATCAAAACATTTATATATCAAAAACATATATTTATCTTTTTTACAAAACTTGACTATATAAAAGTCAAGTGATTGATGGTTCCCAACCTTTTTTTGCTTGTCAAGAAATTAACATAATCTAATTTTGTGTCGCAGAAATTGATTTTTGTCTGGTTCCTGTCTTCCTTCCTGTCTAAACAATGCACTATCTTCAATATGTTTTCACTTTTCCTACATTTTAAATGTCATGATGAAAGATCTATTGCAGGGACTTCCTTTCTGTCGTTTTTAATAACAGTTCATCTGTATGGATGTCTCTCTCCTCAGCTAAAGGGTCAGACGACTTGCTGATGTATGATCCCTCCGCCACACCGGTAGGAGTCTCAAATGTGTCACTGAGAAAATCATTAATTGTCCCCTAACACTTGTGCTGTATACAGTATTCATCGTTGTCCTTCCTCCGGTATCTCACGCCGTCTCTTGTGTTACTTTAGGATTGCGGCTCTGGTGCAGATGGCTACGATGAGTGTGATGGTAAGATAGCTAGCAGACAGTAAAATATGTTGGTTATAATAAGGTGTGTGTATGTGATGGGGGAAAAGAACAAGAGAGAGGGAACTCTTGAATGTTGTTAGTGCTGAAAAACCCCCTCTGCTCCACTGGGTTTCAACAGGAAGCCATGTCATCATAATAACTGAGGTTTAACAACGAAACAAGTGACAGGAAACATGGCTCAACATACCTAGCTCACACACACACACACATGCACACAAATTCAGTCACACCCGCACATACTTGCATGAATGTTATTCCTATTTATTAGGATTTCTCACTGTCTCCCCTGTCTCTCCTGCAGATCCTGAACCAGAGCAAATCGTTTCGGATGTGTCACGTCATTTCCTGTGGATCTCTGGTTTATTTGTTCTCTTGTCGGTAATTTTGGCTGTCTACATATTCAGGTAGCAAATATTTATATATATAAATATAGAAAATAGTATTTCCTGCTGTACAACAAACATGGATATAACACGAGTCACATAATAGCCAGTGGATGTACGTCCACAATTTGAAACCTCAGCAAACTGTTTCAATTAACTTCTCTTTTTTTCATTTCAGACATAAGAACAGATTTCTGTCTAAACTCGAGAGCCTGAGTGTCGTCACCCAATGTGGTGACTCTCCTCGGCCTCCGCCCTCAGCCCCAACGCCTCCAGAAGGGCAGGCTCTGGTGACCTCTGCCCCTCCTCGTTACAAAGCATCCCCACCAAGCGAAGTAGAAGAAGGGGAAGAAGAAAATGAAGAAGAAGCAGAAGAAGAAGAAGAAGAAGAAGAAGAACAGCCGCTGAAGGAGAGGACAGAAGCAATGCACTTCAACAACACAAGTTATTTCTTTCTCCAAAGGGAGTGACAAGCAGGCAGAAAGAGGAATAAAACTAGCTAGAGCCGGTGTCAGAGAGGAGAAAAGGATAATGTGTATAAATTGTTATGGTTCTCCAATGAGCTTCTGTTAGAAGCAAACTCATGACCAGCTTGAATAGTATCTGTCTCTCTTTCTATCTCTAACTAATGCCTAAAATACCTCTACAAGACTTTTTGTTGTTTTTGTCTTAAGAGCAGCCTTTAAGCTACTCTCTGCTCTGTGCCAATTTAAAGTGTGATGATAAACTGTAGACTAGATGTCATGTTCTGTTTGTATATAATTGTGTTAAGGTTCATAAAATATATCACTTGCCCTTTCCACATATTCTTTACAAGGTTTGAAAAAGAACTGTCAAAGGTTGCTGTCAAAAGCATTGGCTGTCCGTCTGTTTTCCAGCCTTTTAGACTGTTAAAGCTGTTCTGATGGTCTTGTTTAAGGTTGTGTGTTGCTCCAAAGAAAGATTGAGGACTCAAAAAAGACCCTGAAAAGTCTTATGAACTGTGCAAAGTGGCCACTGCTCTCTGGCCCCAGAACTCAAGGCTTACCTTTTTCGGAATATTTATTTACCACTAAAGAATAAAATCAATTCCCTTATGAAGAAGTAGTATACTTTTATGAAGTATACTTAAGTAAAGTGCAAGTATATATTTCCCAAGTATACTTTATGTAGTAAGTATTCTACTAATATCAATGTACTAGTAGAATACTTGTGGGTGTACTACTTTATACTTCTTGGGGCTAAATTAGTTTATAAAAGTATATTTTTAAGTATACTTTAAGTATATGAATAGTAAACTTTGGGCACACAACTATAGTTTACACCTAAGTTGTATTTTGTACTGCAACTATACTAGAAGTATATAGATAGTTTGCTAGTTTTATACTTGTAGCCCACTTTTTAGTTTATGAAAGTAAACTTTAAAGTATACTCTCAGTAAACTAGTTTAATAGTTTTTATTGCAAGTATACTTAGTTTTCTTTAAGTTACATAGCCAAATATACATACTTTTCTGTATACTTTTCAGTATAAGCCAAGTATGCTTAGACTCCTCTGTATACTTGTCGGTATAAGCCAAGTATACTTAAGTATGATTTTGTTAAGTATATATCTGATAAGTACAAAAAA
>CAKAOI010045320.1:0-47108 GCA_916701655.1 Sebastiscus albofasciatus
AACCCTCACAGGTACTGCATTTAGCATAACAAATATGCTCAAATCATAACATGGCAAACTCAAGCCCAACAGGCAACAACAGCTGTCAGTGTGTCAGTGTGCTGACTTGACTATGACTTGCCCCAAACTGCATGTGATTATCATAAAGTGGGCATGTCTGTAAAGGGGAGACTCGTGGGTACCCATAGAACCCATTTTCATTCACATATCTTGAGGTCAGAGGTCAAGGGACCCCTTTGAAAATGGCCATGTCAGTTTTTCCTCGCCAAAATTTAGCGTAAGTTTGGAGTGTTATTTAGTATCCTTCTCGACAAGCTAGTGTGACATAGTTGATACCAACGATGCCAGTGTCGTCACTCTCGCTTTAAAACTGAGTCAGCGACAACCTAAAAATCGCAAGTTGCGTTAATGCATTAAAGAAATTAGTAGCGTTAAAACGAATTTGCGTTAAAGTGTTATTATTGCGTTAACTTTGACAACCCTAATCCATATGCTTCAGGCTTTTTGTACCTCGTTGTTACCCAGCTGAAACCAAGGCTGCTTCCCATAGGTAAAGATCTCCCACAAGATGACTCCAAAGCTCCAGACGTCGCTTTCCGTGGAGAATTTCCTGTACATGATGCTCTCTGGGGGCATCCAGCGAATAGGTAGCATGGTATGTCCTCCAACCTGTGGACAAGAGAAGACAAAGAGAGGAGAGGACGTCTTTATTGCAAAAAAATGAAATGTAGTAGCTAAAACACAGATTAGAAAATTCAGTCATCAACACAACTCCCAGGCGTCTGGGGATTAACTGTCCTTGCATGTAGCCGATACGACGGGCTTAACATCTCATGAATGTCTGCTGTGCAGTTGGATGTTGACACTGATGCAATACAGAAAAACGCTGACTTATCTGCCACCTGCTCTGTATGTATTGAATTGTGGGAAGTGAAATTCCTTAGGTTATTGTATTAAACCGTGCCTTTGTTCTTGATGAAAAACTGCAATCTGCAATCCCTTCTCTGCTGCAGAAGTACTGGCCCTAAGCAGAGGATCAGAGTCTCAAAGCGTGGAATTGAATGTGTTCTAATCAGTGTTTTAAAGAAATAGGTTTCAACCAAAAGAGGTTAAGAAAACTGCTGAATGCAATCTCATATGGATCCTCATAGTAAAGAATTTCATATGGCTGCAAATGTTTAAACCATATATATCAACACGCAAAGACCCTGCATTCATGAGAAGGTTTGCATGAAGCAAGGTGCCAGCTGAGACAGCGGAGGTATCAGCTGTAAGCTCTTTAATGTCTTCAAACCAGCAAAACATGAAACAAAGTGTCCCATGCTGTAAGTCCTCTGAGGCTGGATATTAATCGATTAAACAATCATCCATTAATCATCCTGGCTCTCAGCTTCCATTAGCTGGCATTGTTTTAAAATCTATTTCCCATTCTTGTCGGTGACTGTGTTTTAATGAGCTGGACAAGACTGATAGTATTGCAGGTTTCAGCTCAGAATCCTCGGACAGTATTAATTACATTGATGACTGTGGAGGCTCAGGAGTCAAAGTGCACTATTGACGGATGATGTTATTAACATGCTGCTGTGATTTGGTGTGACGCTTGCTGGAGCCACTGTTGTTACAGCATGCTGAAGTGCTGCTGTGATTTCTTTCCAACCTAACATCAAAATAAAAATACATTTTCCAAATGCAAGTTCCGCTTGCTAACTTTTGTCCCCAGACCTTTTAACTGTGTAACCTGTTTAACCATATAATTCCACACTTTGGTCACGTGATAAACTTGAGCTGACTCCATGAACACTGAGCAAACGTCATCTGCTGAGAAAAACCATGAGATGCGGTTGAAAGCTGCGGGAAAAAAAATAGAAAGTGGACTTAAAGTAAAGGTTTTTTTTGTCAAGGTGATGCTAAAAAATCGAGTCAGTTTTCTTTTCGGTCACATTTCATAAAACAGAGTCCTAAAAGTAGAATAGAATATGTGGTGTATAAAAAAAGTTACAACAAAAATGAAATGGAAATAATTAAATCTGGTGAGCACAAATGTAAGTACTACAAAGAAAAAGACAACTACAAATTAGTTGAAATTGTATTTACAGAGAATTGATTGGTTTGAATTAACACTGTATTTGAAAAAGATATCTAATTGTGATTATTTTGACTGATATTGCAACTGCGATATAATTTCATTTTTTATTTCATATTAGAGGGAATTATAATTTTCATCATTCTCATTTTCATTGAAAAACCTTTTAAGTGATTATGGTGCGCTTTTTGCTGGAATCTCTATCAAACAAAGATCTTTTCTTAAGTCTGAATGTGATGTGTAGGCAGGACATCTCTGCAGCACCACAATATTTTATTTAAAATGGTGTTTTGTCACACATTTCGCCTTTAACAAATATTGCGCCTCCTGTTCTTTGAAAAATTGCGATTTCGAGGGATTTTAAAGGTGCAGTGTGCAACATCTGGTGACGTCTAGCTGTGAAGTAACAGATTGCAACCTCTCCCATGAGCCAAGCGTGTAGGTGAACTACGATGGCCGGCGTGAAAAAGTGAATTTCCCTTTCTAGAGCCAGTTGTTGTAAGAGTAGCGTAGGTCATTTGGAGAATAGCAGAGTCAGTGCAGAGAGTGTGTGTTCGTGAGAAGATCTGAGAATATCAAGTGAATGAACAGTGGAAGTTGCAGTTTGTGCAGATATAAATGCTGCAGCTCCTCAAGACCAACAGAGGTTTCCCGTGTCTTGTGTCTCTGCAGCTGAATGGTGTGATGGCGGGGGTTAACTCCGGAGTGAGTATTGTGTTATCGACTCCGGCCCAAGCAGGAAAAGTTAACACAGTGGTTTGTCCGTTCTGGGCTACTGTGGAAACATGGCGGCCGGCTCTGTGAAGAGGACCCGCTCTCTATGTAGATATAAACAGCTCATTCTAAGGTAACGAAAACTGGACGATTCTTATTATCAGGTGATTATACACTAAAGAAAACATACTTATTAATATTATATTCCATTTCTGCCAAAAGATCCTCCTAAATATCACACCCTTTTATATGCAGCCAATAGAGTATATTTTTCACAATACATAGAACCTAATCCTACCTGATCATAAAAACAAGTTTAAAAATTATGTAATTTTTCCTCCAAGTGTCAATGTCAATTGTATGGAATTTGTTGTCCTATCACTTCCTTCCTTTATCATTTAGTTTTGCTTATCTGGTTCAGTTTTTGGCTTTTGCTGTTGTTATCTTGACATTTTTGTCAAGATAACAATAAGATGAATTTTTAAGCCCCTTTGAGGTTTTTATCTATATAAGTCAGTGGAAGTGCTCCTGCGGTGTATCGGACACATATCTATAATAACATCCATCCATCCATCCATGCATTCACTGATCCACCTAGCCAACCATGCATCCATCTATCCTTCTGAGCTCATCTTCTGTGCTTAAGGGCAACAAAATCAAAAGCACAGTCACACATACCATAAGCTCTGAAATCGTCATTAGGACAACCTCTTACTGTAGCCTGGCTGTATTCACCCTCACACGGTTCCTCCGTTCGTACCTCTGGGTTACAACACAATCACATTCATTTAATCATAATAAGCTCGTCTCCCAACTCCATTTACCAGCTCCAACATCTGTGTGCCTTCAGCTGTGAGCATTGTGTGGCATTAAATAAAAAAAAAAAAAAATCATCTCAAGTCTTACTAATTACCTCCTAGTTCCGTAGCGCGCTCATCGCACATTTCCTTTGAAAGTCAAACACAATCTCTGCGCGTCAGCTTGACGCAGCAGATGAATCTTCTGGATGTTTTTAAAGAAACATGAGATTTGTCATTCTGCCAAAAGGCTGCTCCTTCCTGGGCATTTATACAGAACGTCCTCTAGTTTGTACACTTCATCAAATTTAGTTGCTGAGTACGAGGCCTGTTTGTTTGCCTTTTTCTTGTCCTTCATCCAGGCCTACAACCTTCTGTGAAGTCCTGGATTGGGTCGCACCATTATTTGTACAGCCATTATTAAGTTTATGTGTTTTGTCCTTTCAGTTTTAGGAAGCCAAACAGTATATCAAACTAAACTGTCAACATGTTGTACATGTAGCTTTGACTTTCTTTTATCTATATACATGCAGAAATATGTGTGTTTCCGAGTTAGTGGTAGTCACGTAGTTTAGAATGAGGGAGAGGTATCTGATTACGCAACCATCTTGAACAATGTCTCCCGCCCACTCCAGGACGTGCTGGTCAAACACAGGAGGACATTCAGTGCTAGACTCATTCCACCGAGATGCAGTACAGAACGCCACAGGAAGTCTTTCCTGCCTGTGGCCATCAAACTTTACAACTTCCCCTTCTGAGTGTCACACACTCTGAGTCAATACACTGGACCTGGACTATCAGCTGCTATATACAACACTGACTTAACGCAACTGTACAATCATTTTTGCAATAATTCAACTGTGCAATACTCTGTCATTAATACTGCATTTATACTGTACATTTCAATAAATATTATTATTTATACCATTCTGGCATTCATATTTAACACACTTCTCAGCATTTTGTATTTACTTATTTGCACTGTGGATATACGTTAAATCTTGCATGTCATAATGCAAATATTTGCCCATATTTCTTATATTCTCATTTTTGATTGTATCACTTACTTATATTTATTTACATATATTGTGTTTATGTTGTATTGTATGTACAATATTGTAGCATTATGTACATACTTTACATCTTACATACTCCTTTATTTCTATTTCTTACATTTCTTTATGTTTATATAAGAGCAACTATAACGTCTCCCTGGAGATCAATAAAGTATTTCTGATTCTGAGGTCAGATGTGTTGTTCATATCCCATTACAGTACCTCTTGTTCTCTCCAATCGAGCTAAAAGGGTCGTAATATATTAGCAAGCAACGTTAGCCTTGTCAGTTAGCTACGCAACAGTTAAACTCGGCACTTAATACTGTACATGTGCGTAGTACTTAGTACAGTATTAATAATAATAATTTTTACAGCACCTTTCAAAAGAAGGTTACAAAGTGCTTTCCAAAAAAAACATGATAAAAATAATGTATTGTATATAACAACTGATTGTTAGTAACAACTAAACTCTATGTACGATGTTAGTTTGCAACTGCTGTTTCCTTTTAGTGATGTGTAATTAAATAAATTAAATAAGCTAAAGTTTGGAGTTAAAGTGAAACCATGTAACTATTGAAAGAATAATTAACGCAATCTTCTTTTTTAAAATGAAATGTTCGACTCCTAGTCAATAAAAAGCACCATCGCTCAATTCAATACCCTTGAAGTAGGGGGTTTGCTGCTACAGCTACAGGTTTGCTAATGCTAGCGAAGTTTAGATAGATATTTCTGTGTAACTGACATTTCTGCGTCAGTTTGCTGACTGTCTCTTCTTTATTTGTGCTAAACTCACAAAACATTTTAGTCAGCTCCCCTAATGATAGTGTCAGTCTAAAGCAACTGACTGACTGAGCAACTGACTTGGAAATTAAAGCAAATGACAACTTGTGGCCACAGTGGCTGCTGTTCAGCAAAAGCAACGTATAGTCTCATTTGAAGAGCAGCTGATGCAACCAGCTCCTGTGAGCTGCAGGAGTCTAACAACCTTAAGTGTACTCTAAAAAAAATCGGTTAACATAACAGTAGACGTTATTGTAAAACTCAGAGAACCCAAAACATTGCCATGAAGAAGTGTGTCAAAAATGATTAATAAGGCTTGTACGACTTCAAGGTTCTTTGTAACCTCTCAACATTGGAACTGCACTGTGGTTCTCGGTATTTTGTGCCATATTGGACCTTGGAGCTTTTCAGTGTGACCTCGTTTTGAGTGTCTTGAAGAAGTCGATAACTGTGTGTATTGTGGAGCGTTTACTGCACAGTCATATCACAACGCTGCATGCCGTCCTTAAATTTCACACAAATCGACATTTTGTACACATGGCCTGGAGGTCAACAAGGCCATTAGAGACAGTTTTCACCTATATGCTGACTGAATCAAAAGCACGCTCCATTAACCGCCAGAACGTCCAACTTTTAGTATTAGAAGTGTTTCTGCAAAGCAAATGAAGGGCATCATTTCACTTCCATTCTCGCTGAAAAACTGCCTATCTAAACAAGTAATGCTGTCGAGTATTTAACTCTTTCTTCCCTTTAAACAAGTGATTAGATTAGAAGTGAGTGGAACTAAAAATGTGACTTCAAAACTAGCCTTGAAACTTAAATCAAAACAAGTGGATTTTGACAGTAAAATGTAGTTCATTGTTGAATCTTTTTATTCCTTAGCACAGTCTTTTATTTTCCCACATTTATCTTTAAGTCCAGAGAGGGTTTGCTGAGCACACACTTATTTTCCAGCTCCATGCAGCCTCGCATTAATATATTTACACACATATACGTCTCAGAGCCACCCAGTACAACCCTCTACCAATCCCACCAGGGGTTTAGTGCTCTGCTCAACTGCATCTCAGTGTATCTCAGGGTTGTAACGTGAGGAGCGAACGCTTTTGTGTCTTTTTTTCCCCCGGATCCGCCTTCACAATTCTGCTTCTCTATAACTTGCCGGAGGGCATCTGAGGTGTTAGCAGAATCTCAAAGACAGAAACAGCCTTTACCTCCTAATTTTTCGAACTCCTCCCTGCCAACTCACTCTCTGAGTGAGTCCCAGACTAAACAAGTATGATCTACCACCACCACCACCATCCTGGAAGGCAATCCAAGCTATTGGTCTTTTCCATCAGCTGTTGGATAGATAAAATAGTAATTGAGGTAAACATAAATTTGAGAGGTGTTTCGAGTAAGGTGCCCTTTCTCTACATCTTGAACACACACAGCATTTAGTGATAGAGGCGAAGGAGGGTTTGCAGTAGTTTTCACCCTAAAAACCCATTTGCCGGGGTTCCGCTGCAAGCTAATGGCCAAATGAACACTGACTTATACTCCACCTGGTCTCATTAGACCCGACACGTTTTTGTATTGTACACAACATTAAGCCAATATTGATGCCGAGACCAGTTGCCCCCGTTGTGTGAAAGCTCTGGGCTGAGCCTAGCTGGGTGGGTTGGGAGAGGTGAAGGTGCTGGTGAGGGGCTGTATACCAATCTGTCCCCCTGTGGAGCTTTATAAAGATTAAACAAAATTAATTAAGTTCCTGTTAGTCTAAATGACTTATCTGAGGTCCACCCAGCCCATTGCACGCAAGGCTAAACCTCATCAGATGCATACTAATGATTCAACTGCTGCTGCTGTGGCGAGGGGCATTAAAACTGGCTGACTCTCTGCTTCCCAAATGACTGCATGCTATCACCTTGGGTTTTTGTCACAAGGCCACGGCAATTAGCTCGGAACATGGGGGAAAAGGAAAAAAAAAACGGCTGAACACATAATAAAAATAAAATAATTGCCCCAGTAATTATCCTCATCTTTCTCACTCAATGTCACATCGAGAAGCTGGCAATGCTCTGCGGGGAGTGAGGAATGAGTCTGGGGCTTTTTTTTTGTTGCTGTGTAAACTGGATTAGTGCTCTGCCTGTCCCACCGTGGCAGGGAGTGATTGGATTAACGGCGTGGAGAGCACAGCAGCATGGCAGGGGGATAGATTACTGGCCCAGTTGGGCTCTTCGATGGGCGCTCCGTGGCCTGCAGGGAGCCCTGGGAGGCCCCAGACATTTTAAAGGGCCCCGATAACCATCTAGACACAGGCTCTCTCCCTGCTCTAACCACGCTGCTATCTCTGCTCTCCCAGCTCAAACAGCAGCGAACACAAGTTCACTTTTAGAGGCTATGATGTCCATTAGGTTTCTACCTGCTGCGCTGCTGCCAAGTGCAGATAAAGTGGTATCTACTTTGGCCGCAGCATGCCAGTGGGTGGTGAAAGTTTCTGAGGGTTTTCAAAACACACACACACATACACATATATATATATATATACAGTATATACACACACACACACATTCTAGCGCTATCATGCAATTTCACATTTTTAGTATTTAGCTCCCCAGATCGACTTGTGCAATATAATGTATAGATAGGTTGCTCCTTAGTGTTGCTGCTGACTTTGTAACTGCACTCTAAATATGAAATTATTAGCAGTACAGCCCTGTGATGCTGTTAAATGGTAACCATGTGCATAGAAATTACTTCTACATGGGTTAAATGTGATGCTAAATGAATAACAAGACTGAGGGCCCTATCTTAAAATCAGCGCAAAGCGCCTGAGAATAACTAATAATTAATGTTGAAAATGAATAATATATTCAATAATGTTGTGGGATTATTCCTTATTTCATGGGCTATTTGGGATTTATACTTTATTATTACACACTTATACAAAAAAAGTGTTCAAATACTGATTTGGAGGACGATTATCATGCCAATGGTACAAAAACAAAAACCTGGTCTAAAGTCATTAGCAGTATTTTTCTGCTATTTAAAGGGCACATTATTCAGATAATAGGATGCACCTACACAGACGGGTTCACAACGTGGATGAACTCTGCTTGTTTCACACATTTGCTAATATACAGTCAAATGGAGTTGTTGATGGGAAAAAGGATTGGGAAGCCATCTGCTCGCGTGCTTTCACTTCACGCACAAGCAGATCTGTTTCCTGCGAGAAAAACGCTTGCTTTTCCAATCTGCCAAATCCTCCATTTAAACAGGAATGCACCAATGTGCAGGCGCACCTTGATTTAAAGGGAATGGGAGATGACATTCTGATCGGTTTAATTCATGTTACGCCCAAAACACATTAACCAAGAGACTAAATACAACCCCTTTGCTGCTTGCGCCTTACTTTACGCCCAGATTAGGCACCGTTTAACTTGCAAAAGTGAAGTTGGACACGCCCTAAATGCACCATGCACCGTAGACCACGCGCTATTGGCTGTTTAAATAGGGCCCTAAGAGTCTACAGCCATGCTAGCAGCTCTGTGAGGCCATACTTAGGCACAGCAATGCTTGAGCTAAATGCTAACATCAGTGTGCCAACATGCTCAAAATGACAAAATTAAAAATGTTACACGTGACATGTTAATTGTGAGCTTTTGAAGTGCTGGATTGCAGATTTTGTCACCTTGGAACAGAGCCAGGCTAGCTGTTTCCCCCTGCTTCTAGTCTTTATGCTAAGCTAAGGTAACCAGCTGCTGGCAGTAGCTTCATATTTACTCTACAGACATGAGAGTGGTATCAATCTTCTCATCTGACTCTTGTCAAGAAAGCAACTATAAATATAAGCATATTTCCCAAAATGTTGAACTAGCTCTGAAGAAGATTTCTTGTGCCCTCTAAAGCCAGAGGTCAACAGTAGCACCTCCTTCATTTATTAAGATGTATTACTGAATAAGATAGTGATCATGTGAGACAGGAATGCTAGGCTTAGAAGAAAAAACGAGGCATAAGCAGAGAGGCAGAACAGAGTTGTTTCAACCCTTCATGCAGCAGTAATAAATATGGCCTGTGTACTCATTAGCACCAAGCCGCATACAGTTTTGAGGGGCTTGTGCTTGATAAATAATGCAGCAGAGGAGTGTCTGTTTGATCCTTGGAACAGAAGAAACCTGGGGACCATTTTTCTTCAAAGCAAAGCAGTGCAGGTAAGCAGCGGCTTCCTGGCAGAGTCACAAAGAACACCAAGTCCTTGAAACTGAGTCATTAGATTATCACATTGTTACAGTGTTTGATTAGTCTGATTCAAAAAATGCAGATTCTGGCTTTAAAACTATTCCTTATTTTCTAGCCAAATGTTAAGATTGTAATTGTTGATGCCTTCTTTTACTCAACTCAGCTGCACACATGCTTTCTTTTTCCTCAACACCACCCTCCTTTATATGCGGACAATGTTACACTCATTGAAGAACAAAACCCTGCCATTGCTAAATGAAAGGCTGCAAGCAAGCCTCTGCAGAGAAGTCTGAACATTTTTTAATATTCTCTAGCAAAAAAGTAGAAACCGGAAGCATCTATGTCTCATCTTCTGACAGGGAAATGTGTCACTGTTCATAATTTGGTTGTAAAGAGCTGTTTTGAAGCTATTTCTCTCAATTCAGTTTACCTGTAGCTTTCTGAAAACCATACTGAATAACTTTTAAACTTTTTTTTTCATGACACCAGGAATTGTATTTAACAAAAATTACAAAAATACAATTAGAGTACCAAATCAGGGAGCAGCTTTCTTGGACCTCTAATTCAACATAACCAATGAATATTGTAGGAATGATGCCCGGTATTACGGGGAAAAACGACAGACGGAAATTAGCTGTCAGGGGCCATCACAGTCACTGCAATGCATATTGTACTAGTAACTCTGCTCTGTACTAAAGAAGACATGCAATACAAAGAAAGCTGGCATTACACTGTGAGAAAATAATACATCTAATAATGATATTTGAGAAAACCTGCAGATTGACAAAGATCCTGGCTGAGCTCCTCCATCTGTCTGCTAGATGCTGTTCACTGAAACATTTCGGGTAAAAAACTTCACTTCCTACTTTAATGCATAGGCACCTTTGGAGCATTCACTGTCATTTATACCTTCCTAAACATGCATAATTCAGTGCTTCACTCTCTGAACTCAGGAAAACATTACCTGATGTATCGAGAGGATGTGGTAAAGAACGCCTACATAGGAGGCGCCGGTGCCGCCGTCGGGATGCGCAGGTTTTGCAGTTGTCTCTTTTGAAACAACACAAAAGTGCATTCAGAGCAGGCGGAGCAGGAGGATATGACAGATGGATGTGATTTAGGACAATATTCATCTCTTTCTTGAGGTTGTTCCCTCCTGCTGCAAAGTGTCTCGGGAGTCCCAGAGGGCAACAAGCGTCAATACGACTAGTCAGCGATGGGAGGATTGTGTTCTTGGCAGGGCGCTGCTATTTATAATCACTCAACACAGGGAAAGTGTCCAATACTGTTAGGAGCTCCTTATCTCTGGGCTCTGTCAATATTCCTCTGTGTAGGCGGGCAGTGATGCTATCACAGCGCACCAAACAGCAGCTTCACACAAGGCGTACCACACACACCACCCTAAATTCAAACTGACACTGGTCTTTTTTTTTTTTTTTTACAAAACATTTCTCTGGTTTCTGCCTAATCCAACATACAGATCTGCAAGAACTATTCCTCACTGCTGTGTGTGTGTGTGTGTGTGTGTGCTGATTCAGTGAAGTATTGAATAAATTATTCAACCATTTAAATTTTCCTCAATAAATTCACAGAGTTTGATGGAAGGAACCAACGTTTGACTGAACTACAATTACTCGTGGTTTGTGTACCTCCGCCAACCAGTCAGGTTGCAGTTTACATCCTTGTCTGTAAAAAATGTCATCACTTAATAATTTTTATCCTGTTACACATTTGTGTCAAATTGCATACGAATTCTTCAGTTATGGCCAAAAACATGTTTTGTGAGGTCACAGTGACCTTTGACCACCAAATTCCAATCAGGTCATCCTTAAGTCCAAGTAGACGTTTGTGCGAAACTTGAAGAAATTTGCTTAAGGGGTTCCTGAGATATCACGAGAATGTGACAGATGTAAGGTCACTGTGACCTTGACCTTTGACCACCAAAACATAATCACCAACATAAGCCACCATGTTCTGAACAGACACGTTACAAACAGTAACAAAAGTAACATTTGCATTTTGGAACATAAAAATAGCGAACTTAAACTACACAGTCCAGCACTCAGGACTGCTCAGGCATGATGGGTAAAGCAGGCTGTCCCTGTCGCTACGATACTCAGGGCACTTCCTGCATGCCTGTGGCATTTTACACAGCATGAATTAGCCTAGCGGCTAGCGGACTTTAGTGAGTTAGTTAATTTCCTTACTCATTGCTCTTCTACGCTTACCTGGTGACTACTTACTGACAGAAATCAAAGTCAAATGGAATCGTGACACCCCTAGTATGTATGGACAAACCACCCAAAAACATAAAGCCTTCAGCTATGGCTGTCGCTGGCATGGAGGCATAAAAAAATTTTGGAGCCATTTTTACGATGCATCTTAATGCATGTTCTCTCTTTATCACACTGCAGCCCTTTGGTCAGTGATGAGTATAACATGCTTGGAGGTCCACCCCCCTCTGCACAGATGCTATGAGCAACCAGCATGAGTCTCTAGTGTAGTGTCAAGGACATGATCCAGTAGTAGCTGAATGCTTTTACCCTACACCACCCCGACACTCCCTTATTAATATACTGTATCTTTTACTCACAGACACAGCAGTTCTAATCTATAGAGTATAGAAATACATATGAATAGAGTACAAAACGCGGCTCGCACAGCTCTCCTTGTTTCCCTGTTAGGTCTTATATCTGCTGAAACCTCTTTCAGCTACTCTCTGCGTGTCTTTTGACTGAACAGTGAACTCACAGCACCTACAGTATCTAATAGGCTTATAATTGTTCAGATGAGAACAATCTGCTGAACCATTTAATCTTTAAACAGAGCGGTACGTATCTGCTTGCTAAATCAGCTGTGACTTGATCTTCAGAGACAATTAAACGAACTATTCTTTGGGCCAAAACAAGGAAGCACACACAGTTTTGTCCTTTATTTGTCCAGAGGGGCCCACCTGAGCTCTCACTGTTCCACAGACATAGTGGGAGCTGCCCAGTACATCCACTGTCATACTGGTTGTCACTGGTATCCAATGGACTAATTGATGGTATTGGGAAGGGAATTGGAACAAACTTGTTATTCAGCTGTATACACTCAAGTGCAGTGCTAGTTGACAACAATAAATAAATACATAAAATAAAAAAGGGCTATATCTGTTAACTGACCTGGTAATATCTGTGTTATTTTGTTGTTCCGTCTCTCTCTTTTATCCCAATTTTAACATTTTTTTTTACTGGTCTGACAAATATGATATGCTGTATATTGCTGAAGCAAACGTTATGTAACTGAGAAGAATTAATTAGATTTGTAAGGAGGTAGAGAAATGCCAAAATACCAAAAGAAACTTGTGCTCAATCCTAAATGTCTGTCTCCTAAAAAAACTTTCTCGAGGCAAAAGTACAACATTTTTCACGTCTTTTGTAACCTCCTTTTACGAATGCAGAGGAGTAGGGAACATTAATACAACATCATCTGCAAAGAGGAGGATATTTCATCTCTGCTAATGTCAAGATGCCATGGTGAGCAGGTCAGACGAGCACCCCAACCATATTTACTTTAAACTCAACTACAACAATCATTGACCTTCTATAATTCATCTTAAACCAAGCCAGTTCAGAAATAAAGAACAAAATCTACTATTCAAAAGTGCATTTTAGGCTACTACAATGAGTACAAATAATACATAAGTAGCCATCGAATGATAACTATGTAGATGACACATACAAAATGGGAATGACACTCACAAAATCCACGCATGCATACTCCTAATACTGTAACAGGGAGGCTTGATGCTGCAACAGCCTACATGCAAGATGAACAGCATCAGATTTGCCATGGTTACCATAAAAAACTGGCCGACATGAAGCCGCCAGTGTCTAAACATCCAATTATTCTCCTCCACAAAAGAGCTTATAATGAGTATTCAAGACTGCGAGTAGAGTATTTATATACCCTTGATGTTAAACCCCCAATAAACTCTGCATATTATGTTTCAGAAGTGTAGCTGGAAAATGAATACACCATTAAGCTATGTCACAGAGCACGAGGGACGTCTTTGATCTTCTGTAATTTAAGTACAAAATTACAAAATTAAATTCAGCTGGGAAGCTGGTCTTAGATTAGAAGATAATACTGGAACTTATATATGAAATGTACATAAGTGTGTTTACGTTGTAAAGTTGTATATTGTTTGGTCTTAACAGCCTCCCAACACTGCTGCTCTGCTGTGTTCAGAGATCTTTAAAAGGAAGTATGCATGACTGTTTTTAATAAAGTCAGAGTACTGATTTTCTGTTCCTATCCTCATTGACAACCTGCCACTTGTGTATCCACAAGGCCAAAACAGTTAGAGCTACACCCGCCCACCCACCCACCCCCAGACACACACACACACACACACACACACACACACACACACACACAATATATTGCCATAAGTCCTTAACGACCCAAACAAAATATTCAGATTTTGATAATATACACACCACACAGATGGTGTGCATGGAGAAGCAATGTACCAAACACTAAAGACATCTCGCTCAAATTTCCTCACAAATTATTTTATGTGTGCAGAGCTGCTCACCCAGCAGGCAAGTGCTTCATAACTGCTGGCGTTGCCCCCAGCAAGGTCCGAACCGGCCCAGCTGCCACGCTGGGAAAACAAAATCAGACGCACCTAAAGTCATTTCACAAGACCAGGCTGTTTAAGGGAACCAGATATGTAGCAGCCATCACTCCATAATATCCCCTTATTTATTCAGCAAAAATGCTAAGTTTTTCGAGCGCGGCAAGTCGCCGCCAGGTTTGCGGCGTTCAGAGTTGCTAATCGTGTTAAACAGTAGAGAGGACATGAATCGTAAGCTATATAAACAGGCCTCTAAGCGTGAGGCTGGAAGCTCAGCGGGCTCATCTCCTACCACACTGCTAAACCTCTCCATCCTCACATGAATGTACGAGGGCTGGTGTGGGGGCCTGGGGCTGCACTGGGGAGGGAGAGCTGTTAACTCTCCGTAGAAAAAGAAAAGATCGAAACAAAAACATATAAACAAAAAACAACCCAAAAGGGAGCAGCAGTCTTCACCCTTTAGAAATAACTTTTTTGTTAGCAGGCCCACAGGATTTGTTTAGGGTTGTTTTGGACCCAATTACAAACAAAGTAAAAAAGTATTGTGAACATCCACAACTAAAAATTACTTTTTATGTGTCAGGTGGAGTCTGCTAATGCTTTTGCCACGAGCGTTGTGGTAAACTGTACAGGAAGAGGCATAGTGATGGCCAACAGCTACTTTAAAGGACCAAAAAGTGGATTTGTTATTAACATTTTTCTCATTTGAACATATGTTAAGTAGGGATGGGTATTTATTTTGTTAGGATTTTATTGATGCTACTACTCTTTTCGATACTGGTTCGGTTCTTTATCGATACTCAGAACAGGATTAGATTTTATTTGTATTTTAAATATAACTAAATGTTTCTAGGAGCAGCAACAGTAATGTTTACAATAGCAAATCACTATATAAACGCAAAAATATCTTACTGGAAACTAATCTAGAATGTCAATAAAACAAATAATATTCCTGAATGAAGTTTAGGAAGAATGAAGAACACAGACATCAGTCAGTATCAGTCATTCATCCTGTCCTCTGTCCTCCTCCCTCTGCTGAGGGCAACCTACGTGGCAAGCTAAGCTAAGCAGTTAGACTACACACGGACAGCTTCTGTTTTAGCTTGTTTATCACAATTCGCTATTAGCCGAGCTAGCGCACTGTGCTTGTGTAAACATTGCGGCGATGGATGAGAGACGGCAGACAGAGCAGATTGAAATATCGTGTTTACATCATGTTTATGCTTGTTGAACAGGTGTATTGTTAAAATATTGACTTTATACTCGTGAAGGTTTTATGGATCGTAGTTAATTTCACCTGGTTTACTTCACTGTCTCCTCCAACGCCTCTCTGCTCTGCTATTTGCTGACTTCGCTCCGTATGTGTGCGTGTGTGTGTAAGTTGGAGGAGCTCAGACCCGACACAGATAGCAGAAGATATGCGCGCTGCATCGTGATAATAAATTACCACAAAAAGTTAAAAAGTATAGATAAAAGAACCGATAACGTCGGAGCTTATCAATACTCTGGTCTAATAATTTAGCGCCCGTGCCCGTTTAATACCGGGTCTCGGTACCCATCCTTGATGTTAAGCTAAGGCAACTATAGAAAACATATTAGAAGAGAGAGAAATGTGCATTCCTTCCATCTTAATTATCACTTAGGCGGTCTGAACTCTGAAACCTCTCTAGCCCCCACTATTTTGATGGCAAATATCAAGCTTAAATAAGCACCGTGGTGAAGTCTTACCCTGTAGTAGTCACTGCTGTAGATGTCCCTGGACATGCCGAAGTCTCCAATCTTGACCAGCAGGCCATTGCCCACCAGGCAGTTACGGGTTGCCAGATCTCTGTGGACAAAGTGCTGGGAGCCCAGGTAGACCATGCCCGAGGCAATCTGGGTGGCGATGTGCAGCATCTGGGAAAGGCCCAGCTCTCCGTTGGACTGCAGCGGCTGGCCGTCTACCAGGATCATGGCATCTGGACCGTGGGCTCTGGGTTACAAAAAAAAAGAAAGAAAACGATGATTGATTTGATGAACTAATATTGTTGTATTAAAGTGAGACTAGAAGTGGTGATTACAGGATAATTAAATCACTCACACAAGTAGAGAAGAGTCATAAAGTCAGTGAACTGCCTCAGTAATGTCCGTCATGAAGCAATATCCATCTAAAGTTTTCTAACATTAGCCACAATGAGCTTCTGGTCATACCAGACCACATGAGTCTGTAGCAGCCTGTATTGAATTAAGATGTGTTGTATTGCTTAGGAATTAAACATTTAATTTTTTTTTTAGAGGATATTTGTGTTATTTCTGCCTTTAAAAGTTACATAATATCACTTAAACAGCTGGATGTGGGAACCTTTAAGCCTTTCCAGCATGACAGACTGCGACCTTGCTGCCCCATTAACAAGTAACCCAAAGCTCCTTAGAGTGCTAATAAACCCTTATCCTGGCAGTACTGGTGCCTTTTTTTTGTACCTTTTGAGAATAATTAGCATAACAAAGACAGACTGTTGGAAATATTAACAAACTGACTTTAACCTGCAAGCACTCACGCAGCTTTAATTGCAAAAACAAACTGTTAAGTGTCTGCACTGTTTTTATTAATTTCAGGGCTGAAATATGAGTCACTGGTGGATTTAGAGCAGTTTTTCGCCACATCACATTTCATTACAGCCTGTCAGGAATTTAAGCCAAGGCTCAGGAATTTCATCAAGGTACTCTAAGTCCTACATTTACCAGAAGGAGTTGATTATGGGTCGAGAGCTCTTTCTCTGCTTAGCATTTGTAGGTGATGATGAAGAACTAATTTCCTGTGAGAAGTTCCCGCTGTTCTCTTCACCCTCTCGTCACTGTGACAACATACTAGGCGCCATGCGGGGAAGCTCTCCCACTCTCTTCTCAGGCTGTCTTTCTTTTACCATCTCTCAATTTTAGTGCAATTCAATGTTCTTGGCTTTAAGTGTGTGTGTAATAACTCAGCTCCACTGTAGAGGGATTAGTAGTGCTCTTCCTTAGTGTGTGTCTTTTTGTCTGTCTACCTCTATTTTACTTCAGAGAGATTTAGTGGTGGATGAACGAGTGCAGGTCGCCCTCCGATTATCTGAAGGTTGGAGCTGGTCCCGCATATCAGATACTCTATTCATTCCTACTGATTCCCCACACATCTCATTTGTTAAATGTGACCAACAGGACCAATAGACCAAAAATCAGCCACGTCTTGCACCTTGCATGAAAGAATTTCATCATTCGCGACGTTGCCTTTCATTTCAGGAATGATTTCCCAACAGAAAGTCTTCACGCGCTCTTGAATCCGCACGCACACACACACGCACACACTCAATCGTAACATGTCATCTTTTCAACTATTGCTCAAACTTCAAAAACAAGATAGACCACACACACACTGCTGCTGTCAGCGCACTTGAAACAACACACACTTCTCTCCCAGACTCCTCCTGTGCACACTGACATCAACTCCAGTGAAGCTTCCCATTACCAAAGCGTTTGCTGTACAGGCATCGTGTCGCTTTTGTCAAGGCTTATCGGAGGTCACTTCCCCCGGTACAGTCTGACATTACGGAACAAAAGCACTAAAGCGCTCATGTTTGCTAACCCAGAAAGCTGTGAAGTTGGCTGGATATTGTATCGGTAGCAGGAATTTCGACAAAGTAATTTTAGTTTTCTTGGACTCTTATTGAAGTTTTACAATTGCTTACATGGACACTTCCATCTAAAAGTCAAACCAGTTCACTGAGAAGGAAAAGCTCCAAGCACAGTTGGCACACACATTTACACGGTAATTAGGCTTTCACCCACTTTAGTTTGCTACTGTCTGTTCATATGATGAATTTCTAATTTGCTCAACTGGCACCAGCCTGGTACATAAAGGTTAAATTGATTTAACCCTCAGTGAAGAACTGACCTGAGGAATTTGTTGAGGTCTCCATGCTTCATGTATTCGAACACCATGATGAGGGGGTCTCCGTCGACACACACGCCGTAGAATTTAACGATGTGGTCGTGCTGCAGATTGGTCAGCAGCTCTGCCTCCCTCTGGAAGTCCTTTCTCGCAGACAGGTTGGGATCTTTCAGTGTCTGAAATGGAAAATACAAAGAGAAGGTAAACATTAGAATGGATGGTTGGGGCGGTGATAATGAGCTGACAAGGCCGGACCCAGCCCAAGCCTGGAGAAATCAACCAATGCATCCTTTGCAGCCCTTTGTACCTTACAGTCCATTGTGCCAGTCATTCGTCTGATGGTAAATTCCAATAATAATGGAAAAAACAATATTTAACTCCAGATAAATGTAAGTAATAGCATTATAATGAAACTGGTAATAATACAGGCGGCAGTAGCTCAGTCCGTGTGGACCTGGCATGAGAACCGAAGGGTCGCTGGTTCAAATCCGCTGCGGACTCGTAGCTGGAGAGGTGCCAGATTGCCTCCTGGGCACAGCCGAGGTAAAACTGCTCCTCGGGCGCTGTATTTTAGCTGCCCACTGCTCCTAATACTAAGATGGGTTAAATGCAGAGACTGAAATTTCACAGAGTGCTGTGCTGTGTACAATGTCCAACCTTGTCGTTGGTTCAGCCTGAACCTCCGGTCTTTCCAGGAACACACCTTCTTTGGCCACATCCTGTGCCTGGAACCCTAAATCATGCTGCATTGTAAGTTACACCCTGTGCTCTTCTTCTTCTTTCCCCTGCTTTCCTCTATAATCCAATTAGTTAACTCCTCTATAGCTTGAATCATCCATTCAGTACACCCAATTTGTCCTTCGATTTGTAGCCATGGTAGAGGCGGGGCTCTTCCCAGCATGTTAGCATGCTGACTTTAGCATTTGGGGGCAGCTGTGGATCAGAGGTAGAGCAGGTCGGCCACCAATCGGAAGTTCGGTGATCCAAATTGCTTCCAAAGTCTGTGCCATCAGTGTGTGAATGAGTATTCAGATTTGATCCTGATGAGCAGGTGGCACCTTGCATGGCAGCCTCTGCCATCGGTGTATGAATGTGTGTGTGAATGGGTGAATGTTGGAATGCAGTGTAAAGCGCTTAGAGTGGTCGGAAGACTAGAAAGGTGTTATATAAATGCAAATCCAAGTCCATTTACCATTACCATTTAGCTCAAACACCACTGTACAGCCTCACAGAGCAGCTAGGATAGCTGTAGACTCCTAGTCTTGTTGTCCTGGGTGTGGTGGATCCAAACACCATCCTCTGAACTTTTTCTTTACACCCAATCATCTGTTCCTATTTGCTACTGCCTCCAGCTCATGTTGTTGATGCACTTGTTTGCCCACCTCCTCCTTTATCCCCAACAGCACCAGCACCAGCATGACTCCATGGGAATAGAGAAGATAACGGGGGGAAAAAAACAGTTGCTGTTTGATTGTCGGGTTCGCCTGATAGTCGATGGTAAACACAACATTGAGTCTAGACCAAATTCTGTTAAATTGACTTCATAATCATCAATAAAGCTTTGAAACTGTGAAGTAGTCTGTCCTGAACATATTCTCTGTTGTTTAGTAATACAGTATACAGCAGGTGGCAATGCATTATATCCACCTAGTAATCCTGTACACAGTTTTTAGGCAGCTGGCTGGGACAACTCTACACAAAACAAATTGATCTGATTGGTAGATGGATCAAGCAAGGAGTGCTTTGAACTGCTTTGAAGTGGAGTACACATGACATATTGAATCTTGATGGGATGTCAGTTGGCGCCGGTATCAGAAAAAAAGGGGGGAAAAAAATCAAATAACAGCAATAACATGCTTTATTGCAGCCTCTATCGGAGGAAAAAAGACTCTTGACACTTCATCCGCAACAGGAAAACACAGCAAGCTGCTTCTCTTGATCTCCTTGGCCTGGAGTCCTGCTTTCTCAGCATGCTGCCGACGTTATTACAGACGGAAAGACCTTGGAATGGAAATACATTCACTCATATGTGCTGTTCTTGCAGTGAAGTGCTGGAGGTGGTTGAGATGTACGGCAGAGTAGGTAAAATGGCCATAAAAATCTATTACCAAATCAAACCGCACTCTTAAGGATATGTTTCTTGTCTGGGCATCCCTCCAAAACAATACCTTCAAGTGCTCGACTACAATAAATTGAGGCAAAGCGCTGCAATGAATTTTCCCTTTGTTGACCTTTAAGTGCATTCGGAGAGCCACTTTCTGCTTTCTCACCGGCAGGAACATGTTCCGGAGAAAATGCACATTGTGTTTTAAAAACAAAGAGGTCATCGTAGAGGAGGCTTATCGTAGGACAATTTCTTTGATAATCTTGTAATACTAAGAAAAGGAACTGACAGCCAGACACTCCATCATCTCTTCAACTAACTTCTCCTGTCAAGGTCAGGGCTGTTTTCTAACCAGCTTTTTTTTTTAATCCTGGGTAAGTTTGCTGAGTCTGCAACCTCGTACTCCGTATCACACGGCTTCACGTTCATACAATTGCTCAAATCCACACCGGGAGCTGGCACGCACAACTTAATGTTGAGCACTGTGAAAGCACTGAGAGCCACCACACAGGGGCAATGGTTCTAAATGCTTTAAGCTCTTTAAAACAAAGCATCGAGTTCACTGGAGCATTAACTTTGCTTGACAGTAATTGCCGGTCCCTTGGCTGATACTTAGACAGGTTTTGAATGGGTACAAAGACAGGTAGAGGTTGGGGCACCCAGCCCCAGGTGAGAGAGCCCTCAGCCACCAAACCGAACACTTTTTTAAATCTAATTTTATCTACATTGTGTCTCAGGTTACAGATGCCAAAGCTCCCTACTAACACTTTTAATTCTTGATTTCCATAATAGTAAATGTTAATTTTGCTAACGTCTATCAGTGACAGCTATTGTATAACGTTGATTCAACCTATACCTAGTTCATGGAAGCTTGGAGAAAACAGTGATAGTGATTTTCTGAGATCACCCGCTGAACCTTTGGTCTTGTTTTCCCTTATTGTCATTTAGAGGAATTTGACATTTTGGCTTAATCACTTTTTTGCTGGGAGTTAGATGAGAAGATCAATACCACTCTCATATGTGTTCATTAACTATGAAGCTACAATCAGGAGATGGTTGGCTTAGCCCATAGACTGTATATAAAGACGGACGACGCGTCTGCACTTCCTCCCACTGTATAGAAGTGAAGCCAAAATATCCTGAATACGGGAGCTGCAATCTTGAGATTTTGACGTCATTTGGAGGAAGTCTGCTCAGTAGTGATCGGGCGATGGAGCCGCGGTATCGAGGTCACTCGCCCAAACCAATCACAAGCCGAGCACGGCCGCAGCTTGTCAGCGAGAGAGACTTACAGCTGCAAATCATGACGTCTCACCCTCTTTTAGAGCATCAAATAACTAATTAAAACCAAACTTATCAGAAAAATGAACACTTCAACATACATCAGGGTGATAAGAACTACCTAAAGTGACAGAAACCATCTTTGGGAAAAATGTATTTGACATGTACTTTGACTTTAGTTTGGCCCATGTCCCATCCGCTTACATGGTAGGGGCGGGCTTTATGACATATTCTGCAGCCAACCACCATTGGGCAATCGAGATGTTTTGGCCTCACTTTGGGGAGCTGTCATGTCGCCCATCTTTATATACAGTCTATGGCTTAGCCTATCTTATGTGCCAGACTCCAGTCACTATGTAACACTCAATAGTTTGCTCTATAGTGAGCAGTAAATTAAGATTTTGGATACTTATTAATTCTCATCATTTTGCATCATCTCTGACAGGAGTAGAGTTGCTCATACCGCAAGGAGTGCTAACCAGTTGCTATTGGTAACCAGATACACAGTGATGATGGTTGAACAGCAAAGTGGGCCATGACATTCACATGAAACTGATTCATGATGGCACAGCCCACTGCAGGGCTCAGTGATGGGTCAAAACATCATTCAGCATGAATACTGGGTTTCCGTAGGAAGGATTACCCAACTTTTGGCACATTGTACTGTGGACTGATAACCAACTGCACAACTGTATTTTTGGAATCTATAAAATGAGACGCATTGCATTATGGGGTTGTTAGCAGAAAGTAATGTACATGGACACTACAGCCGCAATTGCATACTATGCACTACATACGCAACATACTTTTGTGTGAATAAACAATGGTATGTATTTTTGGACGCACTGATGTGTAATTATCATGTCACTTCCTGAGAGCCTCCTTTCCAGTTGGAAACGTGTAACCATGGTAATCCATACCAACCTCATGGTGATGAAACAATTTGTGAGAATCATAAAGTCTGAACTAATTTAAAAAAACTATATTGTGCCTATAGCAAAGTGGGATCTCACACTTTCACTTAAATTGAAGCGTTATTGACGTTACAGAGCTGTCCGTCAATGACTGTTATGAACTTTGTTGTTACTACTGCATTGCATTGTGGTATATTTATGCCGGCGTAGTGTCAAGTGTTTGCATACTGTAATATTTCACCGGGAATAGTATGCAATTTGCGTACAATTGGTTTCATACTAAGGTTTCGGACACTAAATAAACATACTAAATAGCATGTTAGTATGGAATTTCGGACACAACCTATTTTTTTTGTTCCATTGTGGGATTACTGAGTGCACTACTGTATATTGTAGATAAGTCTAGCTGTTTCCCCTGCTCCCAGTCGTAGCTTCATATTTTCATACAGATATGAGAAGTGGTCTTCTCATCTAACTCTCCACAAGAAAGTGAACAAGTGTATTACACCCAAAATGTTAAACAATTCCTTACATGCTGTTTATAACACATACACACAGCCCAACAAAGAAAACATACCTTGACAGCCACCAGCATCTTGTCCTTGGTGGGGCAGAGGTTGTAACACTCTGCCAAGAAGACTTTACCAAAGGCTCCTTCACCCAACTCCCTCTTCAGGATGATGTCTCTCCGCTTTATATGCTGGACAACTAAACCACAGAGAGAGGGGGGAGATAGAGAAAAGGGGTAATTGTTAAAAACCTTTCCTCAGATATTAAACTTTAGTACATTTTTATGGGACAGAAAATCATGCAGAGAAATATGTTTAGTGGGAAAAAAAGGAGCAAAGAGACATATAGAGTGTACTGGCAGCTGTTTGTGCTGCACTGTGGGTGCAGCCACTTCATAGTATTTTAAATTCTAGTCAAGACCTCAAATTTTTTAAAGATACAGCACCAAATATGGCACGCTGAGTACAAAATGGTGCACAAGACATCTTACATTTTCAAACGTCTCGAATATTTCTCTTTATATAAGTGTGATGCAGCTGCAGTGAAGCAGTTACTGAATATGTGATATTGTCAATTAGGGTTCAAGTGGTTTTAAATCACCAAAGCCCAAATAAACTGCGAGATGACACCGGACCTGCCGAGCTGCAAATCTCTTTGGTTTTACTGCTGGCATTGAAACAACACAGGGGGACATTTTCTAATGAGAACAGAATTGTAAAATGTCTACGTCTGAAACATCTCTGTGAGGAATATAAAACAACTAGCTCAGCATGGTGAAAAAAAACAGTCCCTCTGTCTCTCTCTATACTTCTTGTTCTATTCTTTCCTAATAACTCACTCTACAGGATCATTTTGGAGTTACAGGACAGTTAACGTCTATTTATTTTGGATGTTGTGACCTTCAACTTGTTTTTATTGCTTAGCAATGTTTGCGATCACATAATTGCAGCTCATTCTTCTATTGATCAGCCTAACAAAATCTGGCAAGTTAACCACACTCGTGAGAGAGGCAGGATAGGTGAGAAAGACAGAGATAGAGGAAGAAAGAGAGATAGTGAGACAGAGAGAATGGAGAACGGTAGGTATCAAGGGTAACATGTTACACCCTGATACCTGCCAGGCTCAGTATGAAAGGGTTGGGAAAGTGTAGGAGTTCTTGGCTCCTGAACAGAACTGCTCCTCATACCTCACTCTGAATAAAACATGACAGCTTGTAGGTTTACCATGAAAATTGCACTGCTTCTATAAAAGCATACAGTAAAGTGTATATATATATTTATACATAGTTTCCTGACAAGACATTTAGATAAAAGCTCAGAGGCACTACGTGATTGATTAACACCACAATATACAAGGTTGGACGTCTCTCTATGCTTTAAAGGGATAGTTTTAAAGTGGGGTTGTTTGAGGTATTTATTCATAGTCAGTGTATTACCTACAGTAGATGACAGTCGGCACGCCCCCAGTTTGGAGAAGCAGTTACCTCACAGAATCAACACGATGTACTGCTGTGGACAGGGCTGGAAGCAAAACGTATTTTAGCCACCTAAAAGAAAGGCTCACCTAAAGAAAATCAGATATATGCTATATATGTAAAGTGTATGCTATATATAGAATATTTTTGCCAGTTTACCATGCCGTGACACAGCTATACAGTCTATGTTTCAGACGGGGAACTGAAGCCGCTATCTATGCTCTCGTCAAACCAACCAGACTCCATTAAAAAAAAAACAGTAAACAGTTGCTGGTCTACCGCTGCCTCGATCTGTTAGTTAGTTTGTGTTATTGTGTGACTTTGGTTAGTTCGGATTCACCAAAGTTAATCGCACAAACAAACTAACAGATAGAGACAGCCATAGAACAGCAACCCCGTGTTCTGTGATGTGGAGTCTGGTGGCTTTAGAGAAAGCATAGATGGATACAACGGCTTCAGTTACCCGTTGGAAAGGGCTGTTTGACTTCAAGGTAAAGTGATGAAAATATTCTAAATATAGCGTACACGTAAACTGATGTTGATTTTTATAGGTGGGTCTTTCTTTTAGGTGGTTAAAATACGTTTTGAAGTCGGCCCCGTCCACAGCAGTACATTGCTTTGCTTCCGAGTGTTAACTCCTGTCTGCTTCTCCAAGCTGGGGGCGTGCCGACCGTCAGGTAATACACTGACTATGGATAAGTAGCTCACACAACCCCATTTTAAAACACTCAAACTATCCCTTTAAAAATGAATGAAATTAAATGAGCATGTTTAATGCTCAGCAACAGAAAAAAAACCACAGGTGAAGGGCCAAAACAAAGTTATTAAATATTAAATCAAATCATAAATTAGAAATTAAATTAAATGTGGAATTAAATTACAATATAACAGTTGCAAGCAATCAGTGTTAACCATAATTACTTATACAGTACATAAAGGGGAATGTCACCAATTTAAAAAAGTCATTATGTTAATTTTTTATGCCCCAGGACAAATTATTCAGCGTTTGTGGGCCGCTCTTCTCACAAAACCATTAGGAGCCTAAGATCTCACCGCACAGGTGTATCAGGATAGACAATGAATAAATGGGGCACCATGACATAATAACATGAATTATTAAAAGAAGAAACCAGAATTTAAATCTCATTTAAAATTAGCTAAATGGTCTGATTGTCTGATTCAACATCACTAATTCAAGGCTCACATTTGCATCATTTATCGTTAGTGAAGAGTTGTGTACTGTATACTTGCATGAATTGACTTAACTGTCCTTGAACGATTCAAAATTGTTTCCTTCAGCTGTAACAGCTGGCTGTTGAGTATAAGCTATGATGCTGCTGAGACGTCATGCTTAATTTTCACCATATTTCTCCAGGCTTCCTATACATTCTCTTGTTAGCCGAGTCACCGAGTCCTATGCGTCCTTGGTAGACAAGTAAACTTCCAGCATCTTTTATCCATCCTCCATCTGTGTGCTCTTTAAATCAAGTTGTATAGGTATTATAGAAAATATGTCACTGAGGACTCATGAGCACACAAAACTATATATACTGAGACAACACTGATGTCCCTGCAGCGAGAGCTCATGAGCTGTTGCATCTGTTGTCAACAGCAAACATAAGAGAGAAGCATCCTGAAACTCTGAGGCAGGTCAGTGTTTCTACAGCTTCTCCCAACACCAACAGTAATGCTATTAGATCTCTTTCTGCACATGAAGCGGTTAACTTTAGTCTACAATGTCCAGCCCTGCCTCTCTTTGTTAGGCTACTGTTGCTCCGCCGGTCAGTTGTTAAGCTTTCGGTTGACAGTAGGATCGGCTAATGATGCATTTAGAAGAAAATAAATATTGTTCTTACATTGAAATAACCCTGTTTGACAGTTTAGCTTATAAGCTTGGACAAAACTGAGGTTAGATTTATGCTTTATAGTTTATGTTTGAAAAGACAAACTAGTCCTTTTACAAAAGAAAAGACCATGTGTCGGGCAAAAGAAACGCTATGATAGGTAACGACTTTGGCAAGGGTTGCTGGAACTTCTGCCCCAATCTAATAGCTAACAGAGCTGCTAACGTTAGCCTACACTATGATATAGTACCATCCAGGAACGGCTTCCAAACAGTGGGGAAATACTACACTGTGGATGTGCTATGGGTTTTTTTTAGTAACCTGTAACCCGGCACAATGTAGTATGAAATGCCGCTGGCCTATACACGGAGTATCTCTCTATACAGCCCCATGCACGCTGCTTCAACATGCTGAGAAAAGCTTAACAAGCTGCACTGCCTGGTTATGTTTGCTAAGCAATGATTGGACCACCACTGTTCGGGGGGGGGGGTTAAATCAATTTAATAAGTACACACTGTATCTAAGATGTGATTGGTTACCGCACCGCAATTTTCCAGTTCATTTCCATTTGAACCCTTACACCACCTGTGATCCCGTTATGCAACTTGTATGTAGGATTTGCTGCGAGAGGTAATAAATGGGAGGCAGCAGCTCCATTTATTTCTTGTTGCCGTGGCGTTACCCAAAAGGGGTTCAACCAAATGGTGTAATCTTTGAAATGTCTCCTCATTCACACAGAGACACACATTACTAGTGCAGTCTGACCATTCCACTGGGTTTTTTCTTTCCTGTCTGTAATTTCTCCAGAATCACCAGACCATCTGGTCGCGAACATGCCGAGAAGGCGATTCATAAAAAATGTCACCTGCTCCTCTGGTGCTCCCGTCAGACGGTGTCTTAACCACCGTTTCTGAAATCAGTGTTAAATATGAAGACATGTCCCAGTTTTAAAGTAGATCAAAACACAAGCGTCTGCAGAAACTGGCAGTCAGTTTGCCGGGTGAGAACCCCACCAGGGACACTCGCACATCACTGCTGTCAAAGCTTCATCCTCTGAAAATCTGCTTTCCAAGAGCTGAAAAAAGAAAAACACCCTTAAGTCGATACACATTTTAATTCGAGATGCGTTTTGACTGGATTTCAGGGGCCAAATGTCTCTGACACTTTCTCAGCTGATAAAGGAACAGATTGTTTTTCTTGTCTTAAGAGTTTCCAGATTTACAGTAACATCTATCCCTCACTGAATCCTATCTCCACTTCCCCACTTCTCCACTATTGTTTAAGAAATATGAATAATCTTTTACTTTAATTCTCCTCCATCATTCATGATCATTCAAGGATAAGTGTTGGCCTTATTATCGCTTGCCTGTCATGCCGATGATCCAGGTATTGAAGCTTATTCTATTGTTGCACCCACCATTAAGCTTCTCTGCATGAGCTAGTTGGTGAAATGCCAAAAATGTAAAACAAAGTGAAGGTTTTCATCTATCAGCATGGTGGAGGCTCAGAAACTGTTTTAACCACACAATGCCAGAGTATAATATCATTCCTTTTTCTCACTTTTCCTCAGAAGTTAGGATGCGATTGTTATCTTGAATTTACTTTGTGTATATTCTCCTTTGCTGTGAGGTGAGGTGATATTTCATAGACGGATTCCTTATCTCACATGTGCAAATTGGCAATTTGCATCTGTTTTAATCATATCTTATCAGTTTCATCACAATATCTACTTCTATCTTTGTCATTATGTAAATTAACTAAACTGAAGCACACTCAATGTTGAACTAACTTTACTATTTTAACAATTCACTGTTTTTTTCCTGACATGTTTGCCACTAATCACATGGAGGAAGCCGCCTACACTGGATGCTTCATGAACTGCACTTCTTCTCCAGGTTTGTAAAAAATCTCTTTTTGCTCTCTAATCTCTAAGGGATTAGACGTCACTGTGATCTGGTATATGACACGTCATATTTCAGTCAAAGATAAAATGTGTCTTACTGTAACTGTAGGTGTGTCAAAATGTGTCAAGAATTAAATGTATGTAGCCGAGTAGAATAACTGATGAGAACTCAACTTATAACTTGGCCCGCTATGTGGACTCTTCGTCAGGTGTCACTTTTCCTTCTGTCAAATGAACATTTTGCGACTTTGTCACCTGATTTGGAAACTTTTCAATCCCATTTAGGGACTTTATTTTAAAAAGTAGACTCTGGTGTAAACAGGCTGATACACTGGACCACACTGACATAAATTGCCTACAACAATATAAGACCACACAGGGATATATTGTTTACTATACGACCGATGTTGATATAAAAATGAACCCATCCATCAGTACATGGTGATTGCATCTAGAGGTTTACATAGAGACGTAAACAAGCTGCTGTTACTGCGATGGCATCTCACTTTTAAACTTGCACCACTGTAGTTTATGATATTTTACTCTTTAGTTGTTTTTGCTTAGAAATATGATGGGGATGTTCTGTAAAATCTGGCACACTGTGAAAAATATAGTCATTGAAATGCTTTTGAAATATAGGTTGGAATTTAAAACACTGTAGCTAGTCCAGTTTAAATATATGGCTACGTCTTTTCACCTGCAAATCACCAAACCACACTTTGTGCTGCTGTCAGATAAGGACAAATCCAAAATCCTCTGAAATTCACTTTAATTCATCTCCCACACTCACTCTGGGTCCTAGCCAACATTTCACTTTCAATTTGATGTGTTTCGGACTAAACAAATGATAAATTATGTATTTTATCTTCTTTTTATCTTCTTAAAATCCATATTATAATACAAGAATTTATAGATTTCAAGTTTGTTGATTTATAATAATGAATTTGCAAGTAATGCTGTGGCTTGTTTGCTGCACAGAACTATCAAATCCAGACAGGAGAGATCGGACGAAAACTGATTTTCTTTCTCTCTCAAAGCTTTTGTAACCATTTATAAACTGAGACTGAAAAACATTTATATTTGCATTGGTTAATTTCATCTGTCAGACGGGGTGCTTGCCGACTGTGATCAACAAAACATCTCTACTTTCATCGTCAGTGAATACATTCAGTTCAGCTCCGCCACTGCAGTAATGGCGATGCAATTTCTTTAATATCAGTAATCACACAGTTTAGCAAGTCATTTCTTTAAAGGGTATTCCACCGATTTAGCATTACGCTTTTATAACATTGTCGGACCATAAACTGTATATCAGAAGTGGACGTAGTCACCGTGACGTCACCCATTGGTTTGTGGACTGCCGTTTCGAAGCTTCGAGTTCGGCATTTTGGCTGTTGCCATCGCAGTTTTTGGCCGTTGCCATCTTGTAACTGGCGATTGAGACCATAAACTCATGTAAGTTTAAGGCACTTCAGCATTGGCTTCACTTCTCAGACCCGGAGGTTGCCCACTGTGTTAGACTCACAATGGACAGTTTAAAACCAAAAGGATCAAAGCACAACCAGACTATCTCTTCTTTTATTCCAGGCATTCTTCTTCGTTGTCAAAACCTGGCAAGTATATTACCAACGATGTAACTCGACTGCCGTTTGATATGGTATGCTGGTAGCGGCTAATGTAGCTTTGAGCCTCAAGTGGAGAGAAGGAGTGGGCTACAGAGGTCTGGTAAACACATCTTTGTACTTCAGATTTTCTTTCATTTTCAAACGTGTAGTCTTCAGGCCCAACCGACACTGACTCAAGTGACATCACTTGAGGCAATGTATTGGATTTCCAGCTCTCTTTATACAACTTATTTTACACATCTGGTGGAACTCTCTAAGACTAGTAAAAAGCCGTTGATGTGTAAACTCAGTGGAGATTTCCTTTAATATAAGATTACATTTTCTTAATGCTGAGTGACTGATGCAGTTATTTCTTTCCTCCTCTCTTGCAGCCGAAACAAACTTGTTTAACTTATTGTGATTATAATAATAATACTACTACTTAAATGTAAACAGTATATCATAATTATAGCTGGGTGGTTCGGTGAAAAGATTCCAGGTTATTGTCTGGTAATTGACTGTAAATAATGTCAACACAACGACAGCAAATGAATGAAAGAAAATGTGGAGTTCTCTTGAGGACACCACTGTGTCCACTTCTTATTCAGCAACATCGAAAACCTGTTTAACTCTCCATTTGTACCAGTTGCCCTCTCTGCCTTATTTCCTGGATGTAAATATTCCATCTAGGTTTGTTTTCTCCAGCTGCTAAATAGCCACTGACCGCCTCGTTCCTCCCCACTGATGGGAATGAAGCAGCTATTATGGAGCGTGCCTATCGACTGTGGCGAGGACGAGTTACTTTAACCTTCAGTTTCCTCTGCAGGCGGACTTGGGCTGCATCCTGCAGCCTATTTACCCAGAGTGGCACGCTGAAAAGCCCTGAGATTAAATCTCTATCCCACAGCTCAGCATCATTCATTTGTCCTGGCTCACCTGAGGCCTCGGCGGCCAGCAAACATTCTCCCTGGAGGCCGAGAGACAACGCAGAACCGAATTTCACTCAGCTGGTCAGGTCAGGCTGCTGGGGGAGCACAGATGTTTGGAGGGCTTTGTTCTGTACCTGTGTCTATGTGTGTGTCTATGTGTGTGTGTTTGTGTGCATTCGACCACAACTACCTGCCAACTTCCCCCAGTCTCAGTATGTGTCTGTTTGTGTGTGCGTTTGAAGATGTGTTTTTCTCCATCTACCTGCCAACTCTGTGCATTCATGTGTGTTTCTGCCTCGCAGGTGTGTGCGCGAGTATTTTTCTGCCTGACAGCTTCTCTGAGTGTGTGTGGTGGGGTCAATCGATGCGTACCTCCTGGTCATTGACAACACGTCTTTTTGCAGGGTGGATGCTTTAACATTGAAATGCGGTGGCTCAATCAAAAATGCGGAGGACATCCTCCCAAAGTCTCATTTCCTGCATCGGCTCTACATTTAGTTACCTCGTACACAAGGTTAATTGTTCACAAAGAACAGAACAAGACACCGCCACAATAGGTCAGCTCTCATAAAACATTACCACTTCAAATTAAAACTTACTCACTGGTTATCAATCATACATTTTCTGATTAAAAGAAATAAAAAGGGGAAAGTAATTTCACTGAGATCGCTGTGATGTGCTCGTAGTTAAGCTTGCCTACACAACAAGCACCACAGGGAACTAATAGGTAAGAGGTAGTCATCCAGCAGTTAATAGCATACAAAAAGCTCTCCGCCGTTAAATTCCACTGTAGCACAGGGGCTCTGTGCCTGTTGGCATCGTTGTGCGGCTGTGACATGAACAACCAGCACTTACTGTTGACTCTCAGTGGGTATCTCCTGCTAACCTGCTGCGGCTGGCTGACTGCCGGCCTGCATTTCTCTCGCTGCTGCCTGGCCTTGTTGAACACCGTGGCTTGTGTGTGAATAACCACCTATGCCTGGCTGAGCTATAACAACAACAAACAAGCATCACACATAAAATCATCCCGATTATATTTATTCACAATCAAAGACAAAGCCGAGCCTGTGGAATAAGCTAGCAGCTAGAAGCAAAAACGGCCACGTTTAGTAGCGTTTCAGAGACATACACAACGATAGAGTCCCAAAGTGTTCAATATTAAAGAAATAAATGAGACATTATGAAACAAATAATAATATAATTTAACTGTACAATTTAAAGTTAGGGTTGGCAATCTTGAGAAACTAGCACAACCGAAAAACCGCCAAAACCACTCCCCCAAATCGGATCCGACTTTTTCAGTCCCGATACCGAGTACCGATCCAATACCAGTGTTTAATTAATAAACTGCCTGTCTCACTGTGTGGAAGTGACTGGATCAGACTTGACGTAAACATTGCTTTCCTAACTTTGTAAAACAAAATGTAACAAATAAATACATATATGAAATTTTACTGAATTGTATTAAAATAATAAAACCGTATATCAGCAACTTGGTAAACAAATCTTCAAAATGAACAGGAATTACAATTCAATGTAAACCTTTTTAAAGCAGCAACAAATTGGTCAAAACTTCAAAACTCCAGCATATAATGTATATTGTATATAAACATAGAGTTGAATTGAATAGATCGGCTCCATTGTCACCGATACCTGATCCAGCTATTTGGGTCAGTATCGGCCTGATATTCGATCCGGTATCGTTATCGGTGCATCCCTACCCAAAATTATCATTATGAACATAAACAACAAACAGCCCAAGCTAACCGGTTGATTCAGAATCACTTGTCGCCCTAGGCAACTAACTGGCTAAATGTAGTAGCAGCTGTGAAGCATTGTCTTGAAAATTAACATTATGAAATAAAAATGTCTATTCTGATATAAAAATGAGCTCCAAGCAAACTCTCTTAATATGAAAATAAGAATAATAAAATGCCATTTCAAAATAATAATCTGACCTTTTAAGGTTTTGGTTTATTTAAATATTTTTACACAATTTAATCAAATGGTTATTTATGTCGTCTTATTTTTCAAACCAATATTAAACACTTAGAGGCTCCATACCACAACACTTATATAGAGAGATAAAATTGTATATTGATTTCCTTTTGACAATGGCTTCTCCCTAAGCACAACCTCAGTGTTATTGCTGGATTAAAGTTTAAGCATTAAGTACACTTAAGCACTAAGTACTTCACACTTGCTGCTCAGGGGAGCTTCTTTAAAAGTGACTACCGACACAAAATAGCTATATTTGATATCTTAGAGAAGCTGCTTGTCCCCACAGATACAGGATGTTTTTATAAAAGCAGAAGAGTGCATTTCTGTGCATTTCTTTGATTCTGCTGCTAAAAACAGTATGCTGGGTTACCAGTGATGAGAATAAGCTCTTCATTATAGTGCCGACCCGTCAACACTCATGAGAATGTGTTACTTTTACATCCAACTTTAATTGGCAGCTCTTTGGTCCAACGTTAATGCTAATACAGAATGTGTTTTCGCACATGCCCCTCGATTTCATAATGCATGTCCCATATTTGTAATAAAATGACATGTTTATCTTAGCTTACAGTGGCAGTAGGAGCCAAGAAATGTGGAGAAATGGTTTGGTATTTTAATTGACTCAAGCTTCTTTTTAGCACACTGGCACCACTCTAGTTTGCAAAAGTAATTAAACGTGTTTGCAGAAGCAAACATTTTTAATTCACTCTTTAATTTATTTAATTTTCAATGCTTACTGCTTAGTTTGTGTGGTTGTACTGTATATAGACTGAAAGGCAGTTGCATTTGCACTTTTTACTGTGTCTGGAGGTTCGTCTGATGGGATCTTCAGTGAATTTTAATGTGGTTTCGCTCCATCCGGACACGGTATTCATAGCATTGCACCTGGCACCAACAAGCATCTTTTCAGAGCTCTTTCTACCCAGAAGTTTCTACTTTGCTCTATTCTGACTGAGCTGACAGAAACTCATCTTGGACTTCTTGAGTAACAAATTAAAGTAGGTTGTTTGAATTCACAACTGGTTAGCCTGTGGGGCTGCTCTGTTTCAAACTGTAATTCATGGAATCATAGCCTTGCAGCATGATAACTGCCTTTCAATCAATCTGCTCTACATTCCCATTCATTTGCTGAGCTTTCATGCTGCCAAATTAGTCACTCCTTGTCTCTGCTGGAAACATTTTAATCTTCAAAAACATCACCTTGAGCATAATTATGTCTCTGTTACACCAAACGCAGAGGGGACCGAGTGGGGGCCGGTCCGAGCCGTGGCCACGCGTGACATCCCTAATAACATGGATATAATGAAAGGCTACGCGCTATACTCCAACATCAAAAGCTATTGTCTAATTTTGGCCAGCGGGATGTGACAAATCCGTAATTAAAATAGCAAGCTGAGTGATAAAACAAAGCCACTTGCTGGGAGACAGCGGATCCGGCTAGATACGGATCTGTCATTAGGCTAAAGAATTGTCCTTTGCCTTTTCTGCCTTTATCTCCCTAATGCGGCTGTATTTCCCCAGGATTGGTCTTTTTCTGCCCGGGGGGGAGGGGGGTTGGGGTGGAAGAGCTGATCTCAACGAACGTCCTAATCAGTCACGGCTCGCCTGTTTACCGCAACCAAAATCGAGGCCACCGGTTCATCCGGAAGATGAACCAATTGAATGACGGCACTTCATGTTTTTTAAATTGGCATCAGAATGGTGCTAACGCTTTTTCTCGTAATGCTCCCGATCTCTAGAGCTTGCATGTGCACAGGTTGCCGGTTCAACTAGAGGGCAAGTACAATTGGATAATATTTGTTATTTTTTCCATGTTTTTTTTTTTCCCCTACAATGTGGGAATGACAGCAGTGCTTATACTGTTTTCATGTGCCAAAGCCTGACAGCCATGATACTTTGCCAGTATTGACTTAAAGATCAAACACTCATGAATAATACATCTGGTAAGGCACACTGGAATCACTGGTGTGAGCTCTGCAGCGGACGATTTCCCATCACATGCAGCTGTTTTAACAGAAGCCAGCACAGCAGATAGAAGCAACAGACTGTTTCTCCTCCTCCTCTTCCTCCTCCTCCTCCTCCTCCTCCTCACTGTTATTGTTAGAGCTGGTTTCAAAATGATCAGAGCCCCGACAGCTAGGGACACAATAAATCACACGGTAGACTAGTGGTGGAAGCGGACTGGGACTGACCATTACATTAGTGAACTCCTGATGGACATAGGTAAGGAGAAGTGTGACTGTGTTTAAATTTATGTGTGCTAGTGTGACTGCTGCTGGACTGAGCTAGGGAAAGGTGTGTGTGTATGTATGTGTGTGTGTGTGTGTGTGTGTGTGTGTGTGTGTGTGTGTGTGTGTGTGCGCGCACATGTGTGTGACTCACTGGCAGCAAGCTATTCTCCTGGATAAGAGGCTTTCAAGTAAATGAATGAATACATTATGGATTGGTGGCCGAGCATCAATAAAGCCGCCGTACTGTGTGAGCTGAGTGAAGCTGCAGGACAGTCAATGGGGCACAATGGGGACCCAAGGGGCACCCGAGGGACCCTGGACTGAAGACACTTATCAAACCATAGAGGATGTAAAGGAATGTGAGGTGAGGAATTCATCCCATCGAAAAGCCACACTAACGATACGCCTACATACACATACATGCACAGATGCTTTTTCTCTGTCGTACACCTACACACATACTGTAGATATACACATGGATACATATAGACATTTCCTTTCTCCATCTGTGCGTGCGTGTGTGTGTGTATGTGTGTCCTGAGGGTAAAGAGTACATTCATATTCAGCGAATGATTGGCGGAGGCAGAAGCCGTTCGGAGCCATTTTGTTTTTTTTACCAGCCTCTGGCAGAAAGCAGTGGCCATTATGACCTTGTGATAGATTCAGGATTCATTTCCTTTTTTTTTTTATGCACGCACATGGAATTAAATCTAAAAAAAAAGAGAAAAAGACAAAGGATGCAATGCAGCATCCTGAGAGGGAGAACATTGTGTAAAGCCAAGTCAAAGCTGCCATCGTGCACACAGCCGCGGTCTGACTTTCTATTCCAGGCGCACGGTAATCCGGGAGAAAGTTTCATTTGTGCCCACTGTCATTTATTCATTAGCTCGCAATCAGATCTCCTGTGCGAGGCATGAGACGTTATAAATCAGTCACCGGCTGCCCATTAACAATTCATGCAATTCATAAAACATAAGCCCCGTCATTTATTTATCACCTCTAAATGGGATTTCCTTCCTTCTCATTGGCTCCGACTCAGGAGTCAACTTCTGTTAGCCTGACCAACGGCCATTTTGAGAGCGAGCCAAGATATAAACAATGCAGATCCGAGCTAAAAGGGTTCAGGACAGTCTGATCTCGCACGCTGCCGTTCAGACAGGAGGAGAGCCTTTTCCTCGACTAAATCCGGTTGGTGTGACTGGCATCGTGAAGAAGGGAAGCAGCAGGCGCCAGGCTGCGGCTGGCTGCTGGCACAGTTGTTTTCTGCTGATTCTCTTGAGCAGTTGATGTAATTGTGAGTAATTAGGCCTTAAAGTGGTCTTGTCTTTCCCAAACCTGGAACATGAGTCCCGAGGGAGAGCGAGTGAGGTGGAGGGGGCTGTTTGAACAGTAGTTGGTATACAGAAGGCTGTTGTTGTCTAAACAGATCCTATATGAAGAGCCTGGAACCGAGCCAGCAGATGCTAACACCATATGATCGCACCGACTCTGTAGATGACACTAAATCATACAATTGCCCCGAGGGCCCTGGCACTTCTCATTGTAAAGATAAACAGCAAATTACAATGTAGATGCAACAGTTGGAATGAGCTCAATGCTGCACTTTACAGTGGATAACAATCGGTGGGAGCTTCTTAAGTGCCTTACAGTTTAGCTTCATGCTTGAACAACAGTAGTTCAAGGGTCCCCTTTGTATCTCCCTAAAATCAAATAATGTGTGGTAATGGTTAACAGTGGTAATAAGGGACACACCAGCGTGACAAAGGAGTGCTAACGAGGAGAAACTCTGCAGGACTTACGGGTGGTCGGCTTGTTGCAGTTGTGACCATGCCTGAAGTACTGAGGATTCTCCACCACGGGGATACGAGTCATCCCTATGACAACCGCATCAGGACCCGCATCCAGAGTACAGGGGGTAATAATCCCATGGTTGACATGATGAAGAGGGCTGGCAGAGTCTTCCTCACCACTGATCACAGCTACTGGACCTGGAAAGAGAACATGAGAAGGATGAGTTATTTAACAGATGAGCTCAAGTGACTAACTTTTATGTAATACTGTTGGTCTGTGTCATTGATACATGTGACATCATACTTTGTGAATGAAATATAAATGCAACTTCCTGAGGTATCATACAGGGAAGTCATACAGTAAGTCCTCCACCACTTAATATACACTTAATGTGCTTTTTGGTACTTCACTGTGATGTTTGAGCTTCACTATGTAGAACTATGTATGTGCGGAGTTTAACAATAGAAGGCTGTTTTCACATTCATCTGCTGGAGGGGGAGTTTCTCTGTGCGTACAAGCATCATTTTGTGACATCACAGGTTTATGCAACTTACACAAGTGTAATGTGGAAAATAGGTTGTAGACTTTTCAGTAAGGTAAGAGACATAATGTGTCCAGCAGTTAAACATTTGACATGGTAAAAATATTTGTTTATTCTAGGGCTGTCAATCAATTAAAATATTTAATCGGGATTAATCACATGACTGTTCATAATTAAACGCGATTAATCATAAATTAAAAAAAACCTGTACCTTAAAGGGAGATTTGTATGTAATACTCTTATCAACATGGGAGTGGGCAAATATGCTGCTTTATGCAAATATATGTATATATGTATTATTGGAAATCAGTTAACAACACAAAACAATGACATATTGTCCAGAAACCACTCAAATCATAACATGGCAAACTCAAGCCCAACAGACATGAACAGCCGTCAGTGTGTCAGTGTGCTGACTTGACTTGCCACAAACTGCATGTGGTTATCATAAAGTGGGCATGTCTGTAAAGGGGAGACTCGTGGGTACCCATAGAACCCATTTTCATTCACATATCTTGAGGTCAGAGGTCAAGGGACCCCTTTGAAAATGGACATGCTATTTTTCTCTCCAAAATTTAGCATAAGTTTGGAGCGTGATTTAGCCTCCTTCTCGACAAGCTAGTACAACATGGTGGATTCATTAGGTTTACTAGTTTCATATGATACCAGTATCTTCACTCTAGCTTTAAACCTAAAAATTGTAAGTTGTGTTAATGCATTAAAGAAATCAGTGGCCTTAAAATTAATTTGCTTTAACGCGTTTTTATCGCATTAACTTTGACAGCCCTAATATATTCAGAGATTCTGGATATTTCAATGAAGGAGAAGGAGTTGATGGAATTTCAATAATTTGTAATAAGGTAATTGAAGTTTGTGGTAAAACCATACCAGACAAGACATTAAGTTATAGGCCTTAAAACGTGTCTGGAGGAGAGCTTAACTATAGTCACCTTAATCAAATGTGACATACTGTATAGGTAACTTTAGGGTAGTGGATGGTTTGTTTTCAGTTTTCCGCTACAGGCCAGTGAAAATGAGTTACAGCAGTGGCAGTTATAGTGCTGTAAATGTGACTGTGAAAAGGTGTGGAGGGTGCATGGTTCAAAATGACTTCATGTTTCTATCTGAATCTACCCATGTGAACTCAAACCTACAGTAGTTTCCTCAATATGAACCACAACTAAATCAAATAATTACAAAAAGAAGTCTACTTGTTGTTATGTAGAAACCTTAGCTTGGTGAACATCAGAATTAATTGACAGTTGGCATCAACAAACCATTACACATGTAAAACACATCTTAAATATTTGCTTTTTTTAAATGTCATCCATGGAGGAAAAACAATTTCATTCAATTTTGAAAATACCTTCAAGTGTTACAGAATAAACTAGTCTGGGGAGGTGAAAAGGACTATTTAGCACAAATGATTAAAAAAAAAACAACACACAAAGTTGGTGTGTTTCCTGAGCAACATTTTTAGTTTTAATTTGTGTTAAAGTGATGTCAAAATCAAATGTGGGATTGGTCAAATATTAATTTGTTTATTCTGAAGCTGAAACTAAAAATTAACCTGCAACTATTTTGATGATTGATTAATTTTTCAGTATAAAAAAATGCTTCTGGTTCCAAGTTGTCAAATATTATTATTTGATGCCTTTTTCTTTTGTCATGTATGATAGTAAACGGAGTATCTTTGGGATTTGAACTGCAAGTCCAATTAAACAGACAATTTGAATATGTCCCCTTAGGCTCTCTTAGGGAAATAGTAATTGGTATTTTTCAGTATTTAGAGAAGAAACGATTAATTGATCAATCAGAAAAAATGACTTGCAGATTAATCAATGATGACAATAATCGTTAGTTGCAGCCCTAGTTTGTTAATTAATTCATTAATTAATACATCCTTTCATCCATTCTTTCATGTTTCAGTCTACAACGTTAGTTACTAAATCAAAAATATCTATATACGTTTAAAGTAGGCGTTCTCAAATATGTGATTGCAGTTTAAAAATGTATGGAGCCAGCACATGATGGAGGGCAACACAAGAAAAATGCACACATCTCACTTCCACATTAAACTGCCGACTTGTCCACCAAAATCTATAACTTTAGCCAACAGCACTACCATTGAACAGAACATAATTCCTGATGTGCCACTAGTTGCTATGCAACCAGTAGCTCTCTAAAGGTTGACATTCCTAACCTGACGTTTGTTATGGAGGCGCCGTTAGACGAACTAACCTAGTAGTGTATTAAATGCAGGCTATTGAAAGTGAAAGCACTGAAATGAACCGCGGATGATTAAAATATAATGCAAGCATTTCATGTTACGTTCGAGGGCCACACAACAATGTTGCTGAGGGCTACCACTGACCCATGGGCCACACTGAGCAGCCATTGTTTAGAGTATTGACAGTTCACTGCTGGGTGAATTTATGGTGTCATACAACACATTCCTGACAACCAACCACAATTTCCTTTCTTTAATCAAAATTCAAAAAAAGGTTCCTGACATGATTTACTGCCAGTCAGCGTGATCTAGTTTCCTGTTCTGCCACTACTGTGTCCAAAGCATCACAACGCTCTGACAATTGCAATCTCCAGAGCGGAGGGAGGAAAGAAACAGCAAGTGGCTATAAAGTCAACAGTAGCTGATTCAGGAGGAGCTGCGACAGTCAATCTGTTTACCCACAAAGTTGAGTCTCTCGCTCACCTTGACAACAAAGTAAATAGTAATCAAGACCCAGTCATATCAAATTATAGACCCTGGGCTGCCGGGAGGTGGGGTGTGATGAAGTGACACATGTGAGCATCAATTTATTTGCAACATTTGCTCTTATGCAGCGTTTTCATAGCTGAGCACCCGCTTTTATTGGAGAGATGTGCACAGCAGAGCACAGGTCTCCACAGGGCGACTGCCTACCCAACCACTGAAGACAAGTGGCACGCTACAGCCCTAAATCTCTGCTGAAGCCTTTGACCCTCCGTTAAACAGAGCAGGCAGAGAGATATATGTGCAGGATAGTGCTTCAAACATCACTACACTTGGGAATAAAATCATTACATATAAAGTTATGATGAGCCTAGGGTAGAAATCTTTCAAAAAAATGAGAAAATACACCTCAAAAAGATCCTAGTATTATGCTCTGCTTTTTAATACAATATGAATTGGAATGAAACCCCATCTGGTCAAACTCCAGTGCCTGATCGATGAGGCCGCGGGGAGCGGCTGGCCTCCCTCCAAACCGCTGCACTCAAAACTACACGAAAACCTCCCACTTGATTCGTTGGGAGATGAAGGTTTTCTGGGGAGTGAAGGGGAAATTCTACTTCTTGACTTCAGAACATCCACACAAAAAAACATTGCATTCATGTTACCTGAGTGATGAAAAGGGCCAACGGCCTCAGAAAAGGTTTTTATCTTCTGAGACATTGCCTGTGCACAGAATGGAATTGGAACAGGAAGTGGACATTTTCCCCCTTAACATCTATCTGAGAGTAAAGTTCCTCTCCATTAAACCAACTTTGATTTGTTCAAGGGAACTGGAAAATGAAATGAGCCAACTTTCGGCTATTTTTTCCAGTCTTTTCATCTCTCATCCCTTTCACAACTTTTTTTAGTAGTAATATGGTTCATACAGAAGGTAAATTCAGCCGTGCACTACGAATGGCCAGTGGGTCTAATTCAGACCTTGACTAAATACTTCGGATGGTTTTTCGGCTTTAACTTTTCTATCCCTCAAGTGACTACAGTCTTAGCCAATATTTAGATGAGAGGACCGATACCACTCTCAGGTAAGATTGTGCCACTATCACATTCTTTACGCTACAATTATTGTGGCAAAAATATCAAGGTAGACGGTATCATCAGACTGCCTTAGATTTCATTGCACCTAAAAGACTAAACAGTGAACTACATATTGCAGGTTTGTTGGATCCATAAACGTATGTTGGTTATTAAACATTTAAGACAGTTGACTGGAAACTACTTTGAATGCAGCACAGTGTCTGTGTCTCTTAAGGTCCAGCACAGCAAAGAACCTAGCGGCATCGAAGGCCGGCAGTGGAGTCGCCTTACATCGCCTTTGTCTTGGCCAAAAAGTTGCACTCCAACACACCGCAAAGAATACAGCGAAAGGCCAACTACCACACATGTTCTGTGTCTGCGTGAGAGGAGATAACTCTCCCTACCACCAGGTCGCGATAGTCTGTATTCGTAATTCAAAAAGGGAAACCTAGGATGGCGGTCATTCATTGCGGCCGTCATTATGATATGTACATGAAATAAATCGGCGTTTGATAACCATTTTCACTCCACTCTCACTCACCACTTAGCTTAATTCCAGACGGCCATGTTGCTTTGAAAATATGTGTGTATTGAACAATGAGAAGAGGCCTTTGTGTGTTTTCCCCTTGACTTTACTCGTTGGCTTGCATTTCCTCACTTCTGTTTCTCATCTCGTGCAAGGATTTGTTTATGCTGAACCAACAATCAGAGTGATATCTCTCGATGACGTGCGCCGCCGTCAATCCAATGTGCTGAATCGGCCAAAAAAGCTCAGACACGGGCAGACTATAGCTGACGGTACGTGACACGCTGCAAAAACTAGGCCGTCAGACGCTCACCGACGGCCCCAAACTGTCTGATGGCCGACCGTCAGCTCGGTGTGTCAGGGCCTTTACAGTCTATGCACCCATTCATGTTAGGACAGAATAGAAGGTATAATCAGTCAACTCCTTCAGCCGCTTCATGCATAAAAACAACAACCTGTATCAGGGCTTTTCAAAACGCTTCAGCATAATATTTTTATGACCTCCTCATCATGATATATGATCATGATATGATAATAATTATTAAAAGTACGCTGTGTGTGGGAAGCACACTTGCTCATACGCATTAAATATGATAAGAACAATTGATTTCAGGTGCAGTAAACCGTGTCAGCTTCCATAATCACTGCTCATCCTGGTGGATAGATAAATCCAATAAATCTAATCCAAATAAAGAGAATCTCCTTTACGCCAAGGACCCGGCAAGGTCCCAGCAGGTATCCGCTATGGATCTGCCCGGGCCCAGTCACAGAGGGAGGGGAAATTCTAGTTGGTTGCATCTGTATACATGTTCTGATCCAGCACACTGTCCGTCAATATACTCACTTTCTTCCCCGTGTTTTCATCCTTAAACCTTAATCTAATGGTGTACTTACACCAAGAGCGAAGCAAACTTTTCACGTGGCGCGATTACATACAAAGAGGCAAATAGACGCATATTTGTGCTGGGCGACGCAAATTATGCAACGAAGGCGAGCGAGAAATTCATGTGACGCTGTGTTGCAAAAGCCTATCAGCATTGAGATGCTCCTCCTGTCGTCACTGCCGTTCTGACGTCAATGGAGAAAAATATTGTAGCCACGACAGTACATCAATGTTTGTACAGACATGGTACCAAACACTGTGTATAAACATATGTTTAGAAATCACAGGATTTATCTTGAGTGTTGATGGAGCAGCAGCATAGCCTGATCTGATCATGCTGATCGATCCAAACTTCAATCAGAAAACAAGCGTTTTAAAAGTTGTTTGCTTGTCGTCTTGCGGACAGACTTGACAAAGCATGAATTCAAACTTTTTACAATTCTGCATTATGTAATTATTTCGGCATCCTTTTGATCTCTTTATTGCAATTAAATCACAGCACAATCCGTTTATTTTTGGTTCATACCGCAGTAGCGTCGTGCGGCTTGCTAGATACAGTCAGTGCAATGGCTCTGTATGTGAATACTTGCCGCCTGGTGATGTTATGATCCCAGACACAACCGCGTTTGGTTTTCTGACATGTATGGGACTTCCACAACATTTGCAAAGCAGCCACAGTGGTTATTTCTTCCATTGTTAATGGCGAAAGACAAGTTGTTGGTATATATGGAGACAAGATCCTTCTCCTCTCCAGCGCCTCTAGCGCAAAGAAACAAAAGATACCCGCGGTCCAACTCGCGAAAATGCACTTTGCTCTTGATCTGAACACAGCATAAGGACATAAAATTCAGTTTGTGATCCGACCCACCCATCTATAAGATTTTCTGAAGTGCAAGGGAGAGGGGACAACATGCTACCTAGGGCTGCAGGTCAGATTCGAACCCAGGCTGCTGCAGTAAGGACTTAGCTTTAGTTCATGGGGTGCCCAGCGCTCTACCAGGTGATCTTCTCATTTAACTCTCAGCTAGAAAAGTGATAAGCGTATTAAGCAAAAATGTCAATCCTTTGACAACGTATAGAACACAAATGGTTAAGTCAAACAGTCTAAATAACTCAATGCAATAATTTCTAACAGAAAAACGAGACTGGTTCCCCCTCTCACCTCATATAGCTACCGCCGCATATACAGCTGCATCTGCAGACACAAGCTGGCAAGAATGCAATTGATCATCAAAGGACACGCCACCACCGGCAAAAAATCATTCATTTAACATATTCAGGGTAACAGACACCAGTTTGTTCAGGGATTCCTTCTGGGAAAGTCTTAGATCACAGTGGCAGGCCGTCGTTTGAAGGTTAGTTAAATCTCATTGCTCACATCCTTCTATGCTTTGCCAGCCAATATGTTTCTCCAGAAAACATCCTTTCACTTTTCTGTGGGAAATATGTCTCTCCAGATGAAAGTCCTTCATTATTTTGCAAGAGACATGTCACTCCAGTTGGCATCACTCAGTGGTCGTTCACGTGGCGGCGCAGCGAACGCTTTATATTTATGTAAGGTGCGGCTCTCGCAGGTGCATTAGCTAATTCAGCCAAATCAATTGATCAAGTGTGACATTTGCATCATCCGTTTCTTTGAGTTTAGAAGTCAATCTAATTTACTCTACAGGAGCAGAGACAGAGGCGCCTTCCCCTCCTGGGTTTTAAAATGGACTCGTTCATTAAGGTATTGTCAAAGTGCCGGGCCAGCGGCTCCATCTGTGGACGAGGCCTCGGTGATGAATTAAAAGAGCAAGCAAACCTTTGAACTAGCCACCTTTCAGACACAAGGCCACTTTTATCTCGAGGCTCTGTCACCTTGTGAGCATAATGACACTAACCTTTTCAAAAAATGATTAAAAAAAAGCCTGCAAAATGTGAAAGAAAACCTTTTTTCATGTCTCTCAGAAACACCCACCCACACACACTCACACACACTCACACACATTAACGCATGACTACACAATTTATTTATTTCAGCTTCCTAGCTATTTTGCTCTTATTGGATGGGAAGCATCTCATGGACTCACAGAATCTCACAAACTCACCGTCACATTTAGCATGCTACAGGTTGCCTACGTTTGTAAGTGTGTTTTTATGTGTGTGTGTGTGTGTGTGTGTGCAGATCATGTGTCAGACTAACCTCCATAAGTACCAATTATCCTGTTGGCTGACAATGTCACAGATTTTATGAGATTGTATAAATCATTTATTTCTCCTTATAAATATGAAACAGACATACCATCTTTCCTTTTGGACAATAAAACCTGTCAATGACACTTTGGACTCCACTGGGGATGGGGATGGGGGGGCATGTACACCACCACCCTTTGTTCCCTTAATGTCCTGCCTCTATTAGTCCAGATGAGAGAAGATCTGATTTGATAAAAATGTTGATATTGTTATTTCAGTTGCCTTCAGTGTGTGAGTGGAGCAGCGAATGCCTTGTGGGCTTTCACCTCTCAGGCCACATTCAGCAGCTGCCCTATCTCTGTTATTTGTGAAGGTCGGTGAGGTGTAGGCTGAAAAGATGAGCTGCAGACTACTCTTTTAGGTATGTTCTTATTTACACTTAATATTCTCCTAAAAAGACGCTAGGATTCAGAGAAGAGACAATAGTAATATCAAGGAAACGTAGGGCAGAGTATAGGGCATTAAAGCTGGGGTAGGCAGGTTGGAGCAAATATGAAAAAAGTTATTTTTATAAAAAAGGTCCCTATATCCTGACAATAATGCATGAGACAGGTAATCTGAAAAAAAATCATGTGGCTCTGTGTCCTCCGGCATCTGCAAGACTTCACAGACCGGAGAAAAACAACCAATCAGAGCTGATCCGGAGCCCTGCCGTCTCTGAGCAGCAGAACGTTTTTACCTAGCTGCCTTGTTGAGATCAGTTGAGGAAATATCAAGCACCGCCCACCAGCCGGAGCAAACTTTCTCATTTTACAGCTAAACAGTACACTACAAGATGTTTCTGAAAACATTTTGCGTAAGAAATAGGCATTACAGTAACAGAATATTGATTCATATTTGATCAGCGCTGCCTAGTTTGAGCTTTTGATTGAAGTTTGCGTGTGATTGACAGCTGCCTCCGTTGAATGAACAGCCGATAGAAACGCTCTCTCTCTCTCTCTCTCTGAAATGACCTGTGATTGACCAAAGTCTTCCGTTATGGGCTAGATTTCCTAAAGCCTGAAAACAGAGCCATGAAGAGGTACAGAAGTCTAATTTTCTCTCTGTACACTTGAATTACAATATGCTGAAAGGTTATTATAGATTGTTTGCCTACTGCTGCTTTAACAATACAGAGGTTTACATTACATAGGATTCCCTGCTTTTGAAACTGCTGGTACTGTGTCTCTGGAACTGGACCATATTGTTCTGGGTCTGGTTTTGGGAGCATCAATGCATCAATGACACTGTTTCCCCTTATTTATGCACTATCCTCCTCATTGGTGACATTAGATGTTATTAGTATGTCCACAACTCATTTTTTCCTCCTCATTCTTTGCTGCAGGAGCTTTTTTTCACAACAGGCTCTGGCTTTTTTCTGGCTTTTTCTGCACAGTGTTTTAATATATTTATTTGTGCAAATATACCACAGCAGATTAAAACCCAGCAGGGGTGCTTGTCTGTGGGACCACCTGATTGTTTGTGTCTCTTCCTTTAAAGTGAGTGCTGAAGGTGATTCTCAGGACAAAAAAAAAAGAAAAAAGAACAAAAAAAAAGCCAGCGGGTGACTCTGTAGGGTTTTCCCTGTGGTGGGGAATAAATTGTGCAGACTGTGATTGCTTCCGTTCCACCTCCTTGTGGTAATTATCGCACAGATTCCTTTCAAAGGTAGTTAATTAGGACTGGAATTAACTTGAGGACATGTAAAATGAACAAGAGAACACAGGAAGGATAACTTACTGAGGCAAGGCCACGCTTCTAGTTAACGATGGATTTGAGACGAATTAAGTCTATACGTGGGAAGCGTAGAAAACAGTGAAATCAAGGCAAACATCATGCTTGTGAAGAAGGAAACACACTATTAACCAACTGTAAGTAATTAATGCTTCTTTCATAAATCAATGAGAGATGATATTTTGCCAGTCAGTGCCGTGACTGTACAGCAGGTTAATTAACTGATATAATGCTGTGATGGAAAACAGCAAAAGTCTTATTTATAGCAGCAGTGGGTAGAATTGGAGCAAATACGATTGAAAGAAGTTATTTTTTATAAAACAGTTACTATATACTGACAGTAGTGCATGAGACAGGTAATCTGAAAAAAAAATCGTGTGCCTCTGTGTCCTCCGGTGCTCCTAACGGCATCTGCAAGATTTCACAGACCGGAGGAAAACAACCAATCAGAGCTGAGCTGGAGTCTGCTGTCTCTGAGCAGCTGTCAATCACTCACAAAATCTGATCACACAGTCAAACTATGCAGCGCTGATCAAATATGAAGCAATATTCTGGTAGTACAATTCCTATTTCTCATGTAAAATGTTTTCAGAAACATCTTGTAGTGTACTGTTTAGCTGTGAAATGAGAAAGTTTGTGACCCGGCGGCAGCCATGTTGAGATCT
>CAKAOI010045321.1:0-21457 GCA_916701655.1 Sebastiscus albofasciatus
GTGGTGTAACTTAAGTATGGAAGTTATGTCAATATTTAATATATCCGGCCAGTACTTCTTTTGTAATCCTGCTGACAAACAAATGAAAACATGACCTACTTGGTGGAGCTAAATATAGAATGTATACTATATACTATAGAGTTAAAGACAACGTTAGGAGGTAAAGTGACAGTGGGGAGATTAATAGTCTAATATCAGAGGCTTTCACAGTCTGAGACTGTGGGTCTCCCCTCAGACAAAGCGTGGAAAAAGGCCTCGCCACCCCCCCGCTGAGTCCTCGTTCCAGCACTGGTCCTGGGTCAGTCTAAAGGTGATGTCATGTCAAGCTAAATTTAGCTGCCTGTTGATGAATGAGCTCCTTATGAGGTATTTCCCCTCTAAAAATACTCCTCCAGGTCCAGGTGGAGGTGGTGATGAGCCGTGACACTCAGGAAGAAAGATGCTTTTGTGTCTTCAAAAGAGAAAAGGTGTTCAGGTCCAGGTCCTCGTCTTCAGTTCTTCACGTGTGATGAAGGACTCTGACCTCTGAGGATCGGTGTGTTTAAAAGCTGGAGCTCCATTAAGAAAAATAACCGTGCGAGGGACTCCATGTGGCCACGCAGACGGCGTCTAGTCCACCACGGAGACGGCGTCTGGTCCACCACGGTCCAGCAGCTCCTCCACCGTCAACAGTCCATCTTCGCACACCTCCGTCCTGCTGCTGCACAGATGAAACGCTCTGATGTGGTTTCCATGTTTACGACTGAGGATTGTTCCTCCATCACGCCGAGGAAAAGATTATGTGACAATAAACTGGACTTGCCACGCTCACCGGTTAGTCACGTGACGAGTTCAGCTGCTGGTTCAGAGTAGAAGAAGAAGAAACAACCACAAAGAAGACACGTTCTTCAAGATCTGGAGGTGTTTTTTTAGACCAGTCCTGACGTTGTCGGTCAAATCATAAAACACTTTTCTTTGATACTGAATTAAAGTTTTTGCCTGTTAAATGTGAAAGATTTTATTTAGCTTTTGTCAGAAGCCTCGAGTACATTCATTTGGCCGTCACCATCTTGGCTTTTGGCCGTCTTCATCTTGGTTTTTGGCTGTCGCCATCTTGTTTTTTTGGCCGTCGCCATCTTGGTTTTTGGCTGTCGCCATCTTGGTTTTTGGCTGTCACCATCTTGTTTTTTTGGCCGTCGCCATCTTGGTTTTTGGCCGTCGCCATCTTGGTTTTTGGCTGTCACCATCTTGTTTTTTTTGGAAGTCGCCATCTTGGTTTTTGGCTTTCGCCATCTTGGTTTTTGGCCGTCACCATCTTGTTTTTTTTGTCCGTCGCCATCTTGGTTTTTGGCCGTCAGCATCTTGGCTTTTGGCCGTCTCCATGTTGGTATTTGGCCGTCGCTATCTTGGTTTTCTGCAGTTTTTGGCACTTTGTGTTTTCTTCGTTTCTCAGCACCGGAGGTTGCAGCTTTGCTATGAGCGAGGCAAAGGCAACTTAGTGAGACTGGTTAGTATAAGGGGTGCCCCATAGATCAAGGGACAGGGTCCTGGGTTATTATTGAGGGCTTATATAAAAAATAATGACTCAGATTCATAATGTTGGATCTCCAGTGGTGTTTATCTAAAGATTTCTGTTTTTTTAATTATTTTTATGTAATAGAAACGTTTCCCAGCTGACCGTGACCTCCTTAAAATCCCTGTTTTCTCTATGAGCTTCTGACTTGAGCTACTGTTCGTCCTAATTAGATTGTGACTGTACCAGCGTACTGATTGGCTGTCGGACCCCCAGCTGCTTCTATTCCCAGCGCCCCCCAATCAGCAGACAGGAAGTAGAACCTCCTGATTATTACGGCTCTCTCTGCTGCATGTGGTTCTGATTTTGGACATGAGGCAAAGTGTTTTCATTGGCCGCCGGCGGCGCTCGGTTTCCTGTTACAGACACTCTTTTGTGCCTCGTCCTCTCCACTTTTATTTCCTTTAACATGGAGGTAAGAGGCCGCTCGGCTTTTCTTCATCCAGCTAATTGGGAGCCACTTTACCCCCCCACTCCTCGCTGCTCGTTATGACAGGGTTAATGGCTTTAGTAAGAGGGTACTTTTTACTGGTCCTGCTGGTTTCTGCTGGGCCTCAGAACCAATTACAGTAATCACAGCCAATATGTGGAACCAGAGAGAGGAGCCACATGTGGTGGTTCAGGTGTAAACCAATCTATGGAGGCTGAATAACTCCTTGTTTAAGACATATTTACGCTGCCGTGGAGCTCATGTTCCCCCACGTAGGTAAAAACCTCCAACCAGGAGACGAACATTAATGCTCCAACAACTTCATAAAATACGTCCTTGGCATGATGAGTTAAAATAACCAGCGTTAGAATAATCCAACCATCACACTCAACATTGATGTTGGACGAGTTGCTTTCTGAATGTTGGTACTGGATGTAAATCGTTAAATATGAGCTCAATCTTTGGTGATAATGGGCTGAGAAGTGTGTTCACCATTAACCTCTTCAGCTCTGGTTTTGTTAACATTTCCCCTGAAGTAGCCTCGTTTTAACCCGCACTAGAGAGGCTCTAAGGGTCGCTTTATGCTCCATCACAAGGGGTTTGTTCGACCACGTCTGAAAACAAAAAGTGTTGTTCCAAATGTGAAAACGAGTGAAAAGCTGGCCGTCATAGATGTTCCGTCTTTCCTGAAGACATTCATTTTGTTGACCTCAGAAGTGACAGAAATGGGTTTATATACTTGTTTCTCTCTTGTTGTTCTTAATTAAATGTTTAATGTTTGTTGTGGTTGTTTAATTTTTTTAATTATGTGTCTCTATGTTGTATTACAGAGGTTTATTATGTGTTTTATCCCTTGAATGTCTAACTAGGGACAAGCACTGTAAATTCGCTACAGCTAGAAGTCCTATATACGTTGCATTTTATTTTAATTTAACAATGTATGTATCGTCCCTGTCAAATAAAGGAATAAAGAAAAGAAACATTCTAAAATAGTAAAGAATGAAATGAAAGAATGAAAAGAGAGAGGTCACCTCCGCACACCTGAATAATGTGATAGAAATGTTAAAGAAATGTTTGCTTCACCAGAACTAATTCTGAAAAGGTGTATGAATGACACGATAATGCGCAAGGTGTATAGCGTGCAATAAGTAAGCCTTTCTTGATTTACGTGTGTCATTTGTACGCCATGTATCCTGCACTGACTGCAATGTAAACACATCCACGTATAAATGCTACGGTAAGAGTTAGTGACGTAGAATAAAAAGAGGGAAAGACCACTGATGGTGGAAAAGTCCAACAAACACAGGACTTAAAACCAGGTGACGGCTGTTGACCAGTGTTTTGTTTTGTAAGTTACGCTAGTGGCGTTTGTGACGTGTTTTCTGTAGTTGTGTTACGTTGTTTCTTTACGTATTTTACTTAGTTTATGTACTAATTTCAAGCCCAACCATGATGTTTTCCCTAAACCTAACTGCTGATGTTTGCGTGACGTACAAATGACACGCAAAAAGGCTAAGATGTGTCCTCATGACACACGGAATGTCCGTGTAATGTTGTGGTATTGTTCCTGTGAGACCGGGTTGCATTATTACTATTACTACGATCTTGTTTTTTATTTTGTCTTCTTTTTATATCTCATTATGTTAAGGTAACAAATATCCATTGTATTTGGATAAAAAAATAAAACCTAGAGGGAGGTTTTACTATAAGCCCTTTTGGGTTTCTTACCTCTCCTGAACAATCTATGCTGTTTGTTGTTAGAAACATTTTTTTTTATCACTTCCTTTGTGCTACTAAACTAAACTAAACTATACTAAACTCAACTCTTTTGTTTGCATACAGCTTTTCTAATGCAATACTTGAAAATGTGCATAAAAATGTGTTTATGGAGCCACGGTTGCAGTGAGAATCATTTTATCTTTTGTTACAACGATCGTGACATCGAAGAAATATGATGTTCATGTTCCAGAATAATCTACCAGGAATGGCTTCTTGCGTGTACGTGATTGGTCACCGCAGGCTTTTGCTTCATGACGTTGCAGCAGAAATTGGCTCCAGATTCGACCTTTAGCGGACGATGCTGTGTTGTTCTGTTGGCGCCGACTGGAGGCGACTCCGTCTGTTATCTCCATTTTTTACAACGTCAAGACTACAAAGACACACCGAAGAGTCGTTGCACCACCAACCTGTCAGCTTCACCTCCATCCTCTCAGCTCCGAGTTCCCACGGGTGACATTCACACAGTAAAAAAAGTGCCAAATCCGGACCTGCAGCACAGATGTTTATTTAGTCTGTCAGGTTTATTTTTAGACTACAGAGGGGTCAGAGGTCAACTCACTGAGGCTCATACCCTCCACATGTGTTGGAGAGAGGAGTCTGGAAAACCAATCAGAGGTGAGGACAGACCTCCAGAACAAAACAAACATCCTGCAGACAGAAAATGAGCTACTTTTAATGGAGAAAATATCGGTTTTATTTGTGCCACTTATTTTTATACTAACATTCAATTAGTCAGTGGTAACAAACATTATTTAGCTCTGTTTTAAGATCTGTGACTCTTCTTTGGATCACAAGTGCAACTGTTGTATTTAGTTTGTGAAACATTGGAGGCTACATACATGTGTTTATGTTTAACTTGTAACTGTAACTGATGACCTACTAACAGATCTGTGTGGCTGAAGACATTAACACAAATAAAAATGTTATTTAAAAAACTTAATAATCCAAAACTTGTGGATGTTTCATTTGTTTAATTGTGTGTCTCTATGTTTGTATTACAGTGTTTTATCCCTTAAAAGTCTAACCAGGGACAAGGACCGCAAATTAGCTACAGCTGGAAGCCCGATATACGTTACATCGGTCTCATTTTATTTTTACGTAATAATACGTGCATTGTCCCTGTTAAATAAAGGAATAAAGAAAAAAAATCATTTTTAAATAGCAAGAATGAAAAAAGAGAGCTCACCTCTGCACACCTGTGATATAAATATAAGTATATAAAGTATAAATAATATGACATTACAAGGATATTCCCCTCATGCTTAAAACGAAGACACATTTTAGGCTTTTCGCAACATTTGTACGCCACACAATAAAACTACGCTAACGGCCGCAATTAGGTTAGAAAAACGTCATGGTTGGACTTAAATTAAGTACGTAAACTAAGTAAAATAAGTACGGAAAACACGTCACAAACGTCACTTACAAAACAAAACACCGGTCTCCTGGTTGAACAACCCGGTCTCACGGGAACGCGAATAAATACCACGACATTACACCGACATTATAGTGTCATGAGTATGACTTTTTTGCTATTTCTTGTTGTTTAGTCATTTGTATGCCATGTAAACGTCCATAGTTAGGCTCCGGCAAGAAAACCACTTAGTTAGGTTAAGGGAAAACATCATGGTTGGGCTTAATATAGGTAAGAAGACTAAGTAAAACACGTATGGAAACAGCATAACACAACTACAGAAAACACGTCACAAACGTCAACAAAACAAAACAACGGTCTCCTGGTTAAAGTCCTGTGTTTTTTGGACCCGTCCACCATCAGTGGTCTTTCTCTCTTTTTATTCTACGTCACTAACTCTCACCGTAACATTTATATGGGAATGTGTTTACATTGCAGTCAGTACAGGATACATGGCGTACAAAAGACACACGGAAATCTTTCAAATAAAAAATTTGATTTAAAAAACGTAATAATCTAAAACAGCTACTGAAAATTAGATTATAAAAATATCACTGTTGCAGAAACGTGCTGGAGATTAAATCTTCAAAAAATATATAGGACTGTGGGTGAAGTGCTGTGTATTTATGCTCAGAAAAGCCTGTGTTTACGTACTGAAGAGTATCTAGAAACAACCTGCAGAGAGTTATGGACTCACGAGGTCTACCCTGACTGTTATATATCTTTGTTTTCCACCAACGTAGCAGCAGCAGATCTCCGCAGAGGAAACTTTGCGTTGTGGGAAAGCCCCCGACCCTCTGACACATGTCCCCCTCCTCTGTAATTGCGCCAATTACTTTTCCATAACAGCCCTGAAACACTTATGTATGTGGTTAGAATAACAATTTCCACATGAAACACTTGTTCATTCATAAGGTCCAGCAGCGGAGCGGCGAGGGGGGATCCTCCGCAGACGTCACGGGGCTCAACGCCGTGCCGTGGAGGCGAGCTGCACTTACATCACATGTTACGGGCTGCTGCACCGTGACGCTGTTTGTTTCCTCAAGTCTGATCTGTGATCAGTGAGTGGCTGAACCACTGAAGCAGATTTGAGTTTTTACTGGATACAAATATATAAATATCTGTTAAACATATTCCATTTCCAGTTCCCATCTGGAATTCTAACATTTTATAAGAAGAAGTTTAAAGGGTACTTCCTCTTCCTGTTTCCCTCACATGTCACATATAAAAATTAACTCCTGTTGTCGTCGCTCGGCATCAAACTGTGAAACATCCCAACATGAATCTTTAAACATCCGCATGTTTCCATGTTTCTGCTCTTCAGTTTATATTTAGATCTTTGTGGTTTTAAATCATTAAATAAATGAACCAGGTTTGGTCCAAACGGGTCACAGAGTCCAGCCCTGATGCATGCTTCCTGTCGGACTTGCACTCCGTTACCACCTGTCCACGTTCAGTTTAAATAACTTTATTAACACCCCTCTGTGAGGATGACATCATGGTAAACACTCTGATTTGATTGGTCGGTTTATATTGGTCTTATCACTGTGTGATGACAGCTGAGATCACACACCCGTCTGAAAACACTGAGAGAGGCACGTACAGCCGCTGACAGAGAGGAGGTCAAAGGTCACGTTGGTGAGGTCATCTCTGTCGGCCTATTTTATGAACATTATCAATCAGCTTTGTGATTGATTCATAGTATTCATAGTATTTGTTACATTTACTGTACAGATTATGTGTATTGGGTATGGGGGTTTTGGCAGATAAACGGCCTATTTGTACGGAAGCCAAGAACGGCAATGCTTGCAATTATTTTTTTAATGATGTTATCTCGGGTTAATTATTTCGTTCTCTTGAGAAAACAAGCTTTGATATCTCGAGATAATCAACCCGTTATCACGAGAAAACAAGAGGTTGTTTCCTCTTATTGCTTATAATGTTTATCAGGGATCAGGAGTGCCATGATTGTTTATATTTTGTTTGTTTTATTTCAAACATGTAAAAACAAAACTAAAAAACAGTAAAATTAAATTAATGATAATATGCCTCCTTTGCATAATAAGGCATGAAATGTGTAAAGAAAAGAATACAGAAATAAATAAATATATAGATGAATAAATACGTAAATAAATACATACATTTAAAAATAAATATAAAGTAAAAATGAAATGCAAAAATAAATAAAAGAAAAAATATAAAAATAAATTTAAAAATAAATACATAAATAAATAAAAGGGAAAATTAACCAGAACAGTAAATAAATAAGGGAATTAATACAAACATAGACGAATAAAGAAGCAAATTAAAACAGAAATTTATGTCACATTTTAATATTATTTTGCAGCTAAGTTACCTTTGTAAGATACGTTTGTGACGTGTTTTCCCTGCTTATGTTACGTTGTTTACACACTTATTTTACTCAGTTTACGTACTTATTTTAAGCCCAACCATAATGTTTTTCCTAAACTTAACTAAGTGGTTTTGTTGCCCAAACATATAACAAAAGTTTTTTCTCATTATAGCTAAAGTATCTTGTTATCTCGAGAAATCTGCCTTTTGTTTTCTCGAAAATCGCCATAAATGAACCCGTTACTAACGACAAAACAAGCTTTGTTATCTTGAGATAACGAAATGATTAACTTGTGATCTCGGCATTAAAAAAATAATTGTGACCAATCTCGGCTTCCGTATATTTTATAAATGTATAATTGAATAAGGCTTGTTTTATCCACAATGTAAACTAGAACAAACTGTTGACAAAGATAAGTCATCATGGTGAAATCAGAGGAAATAATTAGTCTTTAAATAAATGTAGTTTGTCCTCAGATAAGCGTCTGAAGATAGATGGAGGTTTTACTAGAAACCAAACACTGATTTTCTGGTAACAGTCGGTGGTTCATTAGTTCATTAGTGAGCAGCGCTGAGAGACTCTTCCACCCAAAACAACCGAAGGACTTCAAATATATCCTGGTTCTCCTCCTAATGAGCTCATCCTAGAGTAATCTTTCTATTATTAACTGTGCCGATACAGTAGCCTATCTCTCTCTGCATCGCCTCCTCCTTCAGTCCAGTCTATAACATCTCAGAGATGTTAATAAACTATCTCAGTGTATTCTTTAGGATCTCAGAGATGTTAATAAACCTCTTAAGTCTGAACAGGCGGACTGAGAGTGAAGACAGAGCACTAATTGTCTGAAGAAAAAGAAACTGTGTTCTTTGGCGTTTCTCCTCGAGTGTTCGCAGAAATCATCTTGGTGTAATGAATCTTTCTGTTTCCCCGTCCAACCCTCTCCTCCACCGGTCGTAACTCTCCTCCACGCGCTCTCTGATCTGTGAATTATTCATCTCAACACTCGTATTTTATTTTGAAATCCTTGCTCTACCTGGGAGCAGGAAGACGACGGTGGATTTTCTGCTGCGGTGAACGCACAATGAAGGTTTTAAATATTAAATGTTTATGAGCATTCAGGCTGAAAACTGAGTCAAACAGACTTTAGTGAAATGTATTTGTTTAATCCCCAATCTGTGACACTCAGGCTGCAACCAACAGTAATTTTCAGCATTATTTAACCTGCAGATTATTTTTGTTAGGTCTATTCATCAGGTTTAATCCAGTAGGCTACCTCCAGGTCTGAGAAGTGAAGCCAATGCGTTCGGTTGTACTTAGCTCCACCCGCTTGTGTCACTGCTGGTTGCAAATAACCAAGATGATGACGGCCAAAAACCAAGATGGAGACGGACAAAAACCAAGATGGAGACGGTCAAAAGCCAAGATGCTGACGATGCTTTGTCTTACGTTAAGGTCGTAAATTATGTTGGTGACGTTTTGGACGTGTTTTCCATACAGATGTTACATTGTTTACGTACTTAGTTTAAGCTCAACCATGATGTTTTTCCTTAACCTAACAACATGGTTTCGTTGACTAAACATAACCGTGACCGTTTCACGTAACGACGTGGCGTTAAATGACATCCGAAAAAACTAAAACAAGTTATCAAGACACGCGGAGCTGTCCTTAAAATGTGCCATTTATACACCTTCCCATGTGATCAAGTTGGTTTGCTTACTGGAAAATCTTTTAGGAGAAGGAAAAAGATATTTCTACATTTCGTATGTCATTTTTCAAACACTTGCTGCCATCTGGAATCAAACATCTTGTAAAGACATAGTTTGTATTAAACTACAAGTGTAACATGAATGTAGATTAGATTATGTGTCAACTGTGAGTTGGTCATATTGAATCTCTCAGCAGGATCAGCTGGTTTAAACTGGTTTAATCTCAGTCTTGATCTCTTATCTCCATCATTTGTTTTCCTGTAATGAACATCGTTGGCGTTGGCTCGTCCAGCCATCCTCCAGGCTCCAGGACGCCGTCTGTGTGATCCACCCCGGATCGGGTTACCCTCTCTGGGCGTGGAGCTCGGCGCTGAAAGCTCCTCTTCCTTGTTGTGATTGTGAGCGGGGAGAGGCTCGCCGAGTCCGGCTCCAGGATGCTGAGACGCCGCCGACATCTGACAACACGCCGACATGATGATACATCACGAGTACGAGTGAAAATAAAATCCTGATTTCTGACGATCAAACTACTGAATCATATTCAGATGATTCCAGATTCAACGTGGAGAAGACGCATGTCGGATAAGCTGATATTTAGTCGTGAGGGTGGCGCTGAAGGACGGCTCGTGCAGAGTCCAAAATAGAAATGGTTCATCCTCTAAGGAGCGTGAAGGTGCTCTGTAAACCTCAGGCTGCTTATTATGTTTAGAGATTCCTTAAATTGGATGATCTTGCTGGAGAACTTCGGTCCTTGTGGTGGCGCCAGAGGAGAATTGAGAGATCATCATTAGGATTCATCCTCTGGAGATCATGAATATTCATGAGAACCTAACCCTGGTTCTACTGCCACTGCATGGATTTAAAGTGTGTGTTTCTAGCAAGAGTTGGGAAGTTCTACAGCACGTTTTAAAACTAGTACAAAGTCTAAAAATTGCGTAACGTAACTACGAAACTGCATGGTCAATTACGTTTCTAGGTATTTTGTCACAGATTACGTTTGTTTTTGAGGTATCCCAAATACGTTTGTAATGATAGAAGTCCGTGGACGGTGGAGGTCGGAGTGGACGGGTCAAACAAAACGCTGTTTATGTCTTGTGTGAAAAAAATGAAATATTATATGTTGAACTTTGAATCGTTTGGTAAAATAAGTTATATATGGATGATTTAAATGAATGGGTCTGAAAACGTTAGCTGCTGTGACGTATTTCACACTGAAACAGAATATTTGATCGTGTACAGTGGTGGAGGAAGTATTCAGATCCTTTATTAATACCAAGCTGTAAAAATACTTGAGTAAATACACTGGAAGTATTTGGATCCTCTCAAACTTTTTCTAAAAAATACTCATGTTTGATTTTATGGTCAAAACTGAAGATTTGAGTCCTAAACAAGATAAAACCCTGCATGATCTTATGAAGATGGAACGATGAACAGACATGTACTGTGACGTATTTCACAGTGAAACACAATATTTGGTCTCGAGTGGAGGAAGAAGTATTCAGATCCTTTACTGCAGTAAACATATTAACACCACACTGTGGAAATACTTGAGTAAATGTACTTGGTTGCATTCCACCGCTGGTATCATGAAGTTATTGAGATGTGGTTTTAAATGTTTGGATCTTCTCAAACTCAGTTTCTAAAAATGAAACATGTTTGATTTGATTTGATGGATTTTATGGGGCAAACTGATTCAAGATCTACAATAACACATGACAAGTTGATAAAACTCTCCATGATGTTTAACAGATAGAGAGAGGAACAGACGGTTTAACGGTCTGCAGGTTTTCTCTGCAGTTATCAGTCAACAGGTGAAGTGACTCTGATTAACACCTTCAATCAGTGGAAACGGCTGCTTCACAATCAGGTTTCATCCATTTACACTGAAAACTCTTTAATAAATTAGATGAAGAATCAAACTTTAACATGTTTCATTATTTTGACTTCTGATGAAACTTGAAATAAATGGCTGCAGGTTTTAACCTCTGTGTGTTTTATGATTTTATTTTATTTCTAAGAATGTTAATAAAGTGATTTGTTTTATTTTACTGGCATTTTCTTTTTCATTTTCACTTTGACATTATCTGCTTATCTTACTTTCCTGTTAAATAAAGTTATATATTTGAGTTATAACTTAAACAGAAGCTGATTTGTTCCTCTTCTGCAGGTAAATGTGTTGTTTTATTCAGTAAAATCAGCTGTTTTCATGTTTAATAGGAATTCAAAATCTGCAGGTATTTTGTTCTAGAACTGTGCAGCAGAACAAGCTTCAACATGGAGCTTAAATTTCTGGATGAATAACAAAAATAAATAACATTTTGATTGATAGAGTGTGTTCTTAAAATGGACTTTATTTCTGGTGATAGCAGCTGAAGTGACGATCCAGCCTTCGGGCAGGTCGGAGGTGTTTTCCGTCCTGGTTTCGTGGGCGGTCTGCGGCCGTGAGAAAACTCAGACTCGTGCGTGATTATTTCCACTTTTACCTTCCTCACATTATTTTCTCCGTGTAGTCAGACGTAGTCAGAACACATCCCGCTTCCTGTCGCTGGATGTGTTTAACAGGATGAATGGCGTGTTTCCGTCCTCCATCATTCACCCAGAGGGAATGTTATAACCTGGTTAATGATGACAGGGGGATCTGAGATCAGTCAGCAGGTCCAGGATGGATGAGTTTGTTCTGGTTTCAGACCAACATGTCAGACTGACTCTGGCCTCTTATTAAATATCATGTGGTTTAACTGCCAGCGGGACCTCAGCTACAGTAATATCCTCTGTGTGCTTTCCCCTGCATGTGTATTATTTTCATTTATTTGTTTGATAACACAGTTTCGTAAAGATCTGACAACAGGGATTTCCCCTTCTATTGATTAGCCAAAAATAAACAACGGTTAAACGAAAAGGTTTTAGTTATTTCTGGTGATTGCCTCTGGTGCCCCCGAGAGGCTGCAACATTCACAGCATGATCTCACAGGAATACGTAAAATAACCACGACGTCTTAACATCAACACCACGAGGTGGTCCAGCCTAGTCGCACAACAGTTCGTGAAATAGTCACGAAATTGAATGTATTGATTTGTGTACATAGACATGAATTTCACATTTTTTTCATGATGTCAGCACGAAATCAACTAATACTGTATGTAATCCACATAATCATGAACCAGGAAGTATAAAGAGCGGTGAGCACCATGTAGGGAGGAGGTCGGGGTGGATGGGTGGTTCTAAAAACACCAGACTTTCACCCGGGACCGATGTTGGTGCCCCGTGTGAGGCTAGAAGTCATCCTTGATTTATTTGGCACGTAACTTCTGTACGTAAGTTACAGCATTCTGGAGTTATTTCAACCCAAACCGCCATCTTTTCCTAAACCTAAATAAGTAGTTTTATTCTGAAAAGACTGATTCATAAGTACTGGGACGTCTGAACTGGGAGCTGTCACCAGTCCTCCAGGAACCTGGATTACACCCAGAACCTCTCAGAGTTTGAGTCTCAGCTGGAGTCTGACGTATGAAATTATATTTATAGTCTGTGGTCTGATGAGCTCAGATGAGTCTGTGATGAAGACGAGGATGAAGTGACTGCTGATGACTCAGGATTTGGCTCTTTGACTCTTAATAAACTCTCTGAGGAGCTGAAATCTGAATCATCTTTTTAATATTCTTCTCCTGGGGTTGTGTTGGATCAGGACTTGCTGGTGGTCCCGGTGGTGGTGTTGGGTTTCCGGCCCCCAGCTGGAGGTCTTCCTGTCCGACACCAGGGGCTCCGATCCGGAGCCAGACCCAGAAACTGAGAGCTTTCACACTGCAGGACTGACGGGGAAGGTAGTTTGACTTCTACTGGAGGAGAAGGAGTAAAGATGTCCCTAAAATCGTCCCGTAAACACTAAAGTCCCTCTCAGACGTGGTGTTACGTAACGGTGGAGTCGACCGTCCATCAGAGTGGCGCTGACGTCGTCTCAGCTGTCAGCTCACTGTTGGAAATTGTCTTCTTCTTCTCGTCTGTTTGTGTTGGTTGCTTAGAGAGTTCTAGTGAACGTCATGAGACGATCTGCTCAACATCTCTACGAACTCACCAACAATCTGCTGAAAGTATCAGCAGTTTGATTACTCAGAAATAGTTCTTTCTTTGGTCTCTTGAGGGCAGAAAAACTCCACAACGACGTTGGCACTTTCTAACTTTCTCGCTAGATTTGGAAACTATTAAAACCTCTTTAGCGATTTTTTTGTGTTAGGTATATTCTCCCAACACAGTCTCACAGCAGTTTGTGAAATAGTCCCGAAATTTCATCCACTTGACTCGTGTACATGGACACGAACTTTCCTTTTTTTCGTGACACTCAGTACGACTTTCAACAACGTATTTTCTGTGCGTTTTCCCACCCTAAAATGAAACAACTTAATTAGATTTAGGAAAAGATCGACTTCCTTAGGTTTAGCCAACAAAACTCGTTAGTTGGGTTTAGGAAAAGATCGCGGTTTGGGTTAAAATAACTCCAGAAGTGCTGCCACTGAAGTACAGAAGTTACGTGACAAATAAATCAACATTGACTTCTGGCCTCACACGGGGCACCAACATTGGTCTCCTGGTGTTTTTAGACCAACTCATCCACCCCGACCTCCCTACACAGCGGCCACCGCTCTTAATACTTCCTGGTTCATGACTACGTGAATTACATACAAATTGATTTCATTGGATATATATGAATTCCAATGCATTACTTTTAGTAGTAATAGCTACGAACGGTGGATGAGAACATCCGGAACAGACAAAAGAAAACAATATCTTACTGTTCCACATATCGAAAACATAAAAAGTTTAGAGACCGAAAGTACAGAGATAACATCAGCGTCATCATGAACATCCTTGTACTCTCATATTATTGTTTGTTTCTGCAAATATTTTCATTCAATAGTTAACACGAACACTTGAATGATCAACCACATAAACAAACTGCTCGTTCGTACGAAAAGGTGTATAAATTCCACGAGGTGTTTAGTGTGCAATAAGTACGCCTTCCTTGATTTCCATGTGTCATTTGTACGTCATGTAGAGACCCATGTTTGAGACCGTTGTTGACCGCTGTTTTGTTTTGTAAGTTACGTTAGAGATGACGTGTTTTCAGTAATTCTGTTGCGTTGTTTTCGTACGTGTTTCACTTAGTTTACTTACTTATTTTAAGCCCAACCGTGACATTTTCCCTTACCCTAACTAAGTGGTTTTCTTGCCTAAACATAACCGCGGACATTTGTCTACAATGACACATGAAAACACTGAATTGCATACTCATAACACGAGGAATGTCCAGATAATGTTGTGGTATTTATACACCTTCCCAAAAACAAACTATTCATGTAATGCGATCACATGCAAAGTCAATGAAAAGACACAAATAGATGCCAATTTGTGGCGGACAATGTAAATATCACGAGTTTATATATATATATATATATATATATATATATTTATATATATATATATATATATATATATACGTATATATACTATACTATATATACTGTATATATCAACTCAAACTCGAGCAAGAAATTCACATGACGCTGTGTGGTGAAAGCCAACACTGTCGTCCTGATGTAGTTGAAGTCGAACTCATGCGAGTAATTTGCTTCGAGTTTGGTGCGAACAAGACATTAAAATTATGCCGAATGATCTGTGATCAGCTCCTGTCTGCAGTGACCCCGTGGATGTACAGACAACTACCACTGGATCACTGAGAGACTAAAGAAAAAGTTAAAACATGAAGATTCTCAGGGGAGTTTTGCAGCATCTTTTTCTATGGTTTCTAAGTGGATTTATGAACCGAGAGACTCATTATGTGCTTATTTATATATATGATCATGTCTTCATGTTTGGCCCTGCAGAGCCTCCATGAACAAACAAGTGTCTTCTAAATTGCTTTTTCAGTTTAAACTTTGTCATCACATCCTGTCTGTCTTCTTAAAGCAGGTAGAACAAGTCACTGATGTGTTTTATTTGCAAGATTTCCTTTGGTATATCATCTCTCAGTGATTACCTGGTGGTCTATCTGTGACTACATTCAGCTTCTGGTTTATCCTCAGTGATTACCTGGTGGTCTATCTGTGACTACATTCAGCTTCTGGTTTATCCTCAGTGATTACCTGGTGGTCTATCTGTGACTACATTCAGCTTCTTGTTCTGGTTTATTTTCTCTGAACTCAGCAGCTCTGTCTTTCTTCTCTTTGTGGAAAATGTCCTCCACAAATTAGCTATCCAAACATCGTTCCCAAAACGGACAAATTGAATAATTCGGCCCCAATTAGCAGAACAAACACACACTTCCACGCACGTTAATGGGATTAACGAGCTGCACTTAACCGTCTGTTGACGTTTCCGTCTTTAAACCAACATCCTGTCCTGTAGCGAGGCGGCGTTGATTACCTGCTAACGGCTCAGACACGCTAACGGAGCTAACGGAGAGAGGGACGCGTCCAGCTGAAGTCTGTCCAACAACAACCGGACGACGTTTGAAGTGAGAGCAAGCGTCCGGCAGACCTGAACAACAACACACACGCTTCCAGGCCACCAAAGAAGAAGAAGAAGAAGAAGAAGAAGAGGCGGCTGGTCAGTCAGTCTGGAGCAGAGCAAACACAACCAGCTGATTCATTTACACTTTAGAGCTGAAAGGGAAATGACTTTATTTTACTTTGTTGAGTCTTAAATAAAAAAAGAGAGGAAAGACGTGAAAAAGGAGGCGTCCTGGGTGATCTGATCACTAGTGGACAGCTACAGGTGTGAATGCACTACACTCAGAGGTGGTCTGGACCGCTTTGAAGGACCGCCTACTCAACTGACATCCTCTGCGTGAGCGGAAGTACAGCATCATATTAAAGTGTGAAAACTGGCGTTGTAACAAGACGGCAAGACGGCTGAAAATTTGGAAAAACCCGGAGAGTTTTGAATGCGTCAAACTTCTGGAACACGCCAAGGAATAGACCCAGTCTGTCTTGTTTTGATTTATTCTTTTTTTAGGCTATATCCACACTAAAACCTTTTTGTTTTAAAATGCATAACTTTTGCTCCGTTTACGCCTAGCGTCCACACTACTCCGGCGTTTTCCAGCCCCTATCTTATTTTGACCAACCACTTGTATTTTTTGTAGTATATGTTTAATGTGATTTGGACACAGTGTATTTGGGCAGACTAATGGACTTATGGTGTATGAGATAAATTTAAGTTTGATTTATGTAAAACAGAAATGACCACTAACAGTAACATTTGTCCATTTGTACATGGTAAAGTTTATCAGCCTATTTTATCTGTAGTTTGTGATTTATCCTATAATTACTATTACTGTCAGTGTGTACTTTATTTATTATTACTTATTTTAATTATTTTTTTTTAATCTAAAATGATGATGCAGACGCCCACGCTCGCTTCTTGATTGGGTTTCATCAGTCATGACGTGTCCTTCCCTGATAGGTCACGCCCCATCACGTGAAGAAAACAAACGCCATCAGCCTTGACCACCAGTGGTTAATTTCAACATGGATAAGGAGTTACAAGCGTTGCTGACCTTGTTATCTCTGCTAGCAGCTGTTGTGCAGTTAAATTCTGCATTTCGCCATTACTGTTCTTCCTTGACAGTATTTTCTGCAACTGAACAACAACTCTGAAAGTCAGCGAATATTTGGTACACGACTTGCAAAGATAACGTCACATTACATAGAAACATGGCAGACGAAACTTGCACGCTAAAGGCCTTGTGCATTATCGTGGTATTTATACGCCATACGTATTATATACATATTTGTTTCATGCAAACGGGCTGAGCGGCTGCAAAAGCTGCACAATCCTTTTGTGAATTCACCCCTCAGTCTTGTTTATGTTTATTTTATTTTTTGTAATTTAGGTGAACTGACCCTTTAATATTATAGAGGACAGTTATGAAATCATTCATTCATTCATTCAGTCTTTAACACAGTTGCAGTACCATGTTTTGGCCACCAGGTGTCACCGTTTTGATGTACTTTAACGCTTTGAAACTAACTTTTTAACGGTTTAGTTCTTCAGTTTTGCTTTGTTTCCTGCCTCCCTGCACCATAAAATAATTCAGCTTTCATAGCAGGCTGTGTGTGTGTTTCCATGTGTTTCTGAAGCGGGTCTGTAGCGGGTCAGCTGATCCTCTGTAGAAGCTGTTAAGGGTTTGTTGATCTATGTGATTACATGTCGTCTTGGCTCCGGCAGGTCCGAAGATTCGTGGGAGGTTCTGAGAAACATTAATTCGAGGGAAAGTGTTTGGCTGGTGTGGACGGAGCTTTTAGCACATTCCTGTGCAGCAGAACGTAGACGTGGTCTGGGTTCAGTCCTGGTTCGGCCCGGCTCAGCTCTCCTCCTGCTGCTGCAGAAAACTGGGCAAACTTAATGCCAGTCAATCAAATGGCGAGTCTGAGTCAGCAGGTTGCGATTCGGCCCTGCTGCCGATAACTGAGCTGCTTTTACTCTTCACACTGAAGAGAGGACACAGTGCTATGAATTGGGCTGATTCAGAAGATCCTGACTCTGGTTCTGACTCTGGTCCTGACTCTGGTCCTGGGGGTTGGACCTGACCACAGTCTGGTCTCAGGCTCTGCCAGGTTTACTGTTCTGTGGTCTGGGTCTGGGTCTGAAGGCTTCGAGTGGCGAAGCCTCAAACCTCAGAATCCACAGGACATAAAGCTGTTAGTGTCGGGGATTCAGGGAGCCGCTGGCAGCTAGAGGCGAGGACGGACCTGACACCAGGACGGACCCGACACCAGGTCGGGCTCAACATGGTGGTGGAGGTGGTGGTGGTGATATCCGCTGTCAGACCGATAGCCAATGGGTTCAGAGACAAACTCAAAACGTTCCTGTTCTCCCAGAGTGATGGTTAATTACTGTGTCTCTCTGTGTGTGTGTGTGTGTGTGTGTGTTCTCGTACATCTATCTTTGTGAGGACCATTGTGAGCTTCAGACCTTCAGAGTGAGGACGTCTTTGGAAAGTTAGGACATCCTTGGCTGGTCATCACTTTGGGACAGACCTTCAAAGGCCTGTTTGTTCAGACTTGGTTTTAAGGTTCAGGATAGAATTAGGTTTAGGTTAGGGTTAGGGTTGGGTTCTGGCATTCATGCACATGCCAGTGAAACAGGAAGCAGATTTGTCTACCCGGCGAATGGTTGCTTAGTTACAGAAAATACAACAGAGCATTTATGCTTTGTTCATTTACAGTTTCTTTGTGACCTTCACAATAGTTGTGCAGAACAAAATAAGCAGATAACTAAAGGAAAGACCTCTGTTATATGTCCATCCATCACCCTCCTCAAAGCCACAAACCGCCTTCAAATGTCCGCTCCGTATGGCTGCTAACGCCGCTGGACACACCGCTTGCAAATCGCTCGAATAATAGCTTGCGTCCTGCACATGTAGACAGTAGTATCATTATAAAATGCTGAATTTAACTGCACAACAGCTGCTTCCAGAGACAACAAGGTCAGCAACGCTTGTTACTCGTTATCCTTATTGAAATTAACCGCTGCTGGTCGAGGCTGATGTTTGTTTTCTTTTGGAAAAGGTTCACGTGATGACGAAACACATGGGCGTCTGAGTCATCATTTTCAAAGATCTCCATTTCTGTCCGTCCCAGACTGAAATGCAACCCAAGTTTTAAAACTAAAACTGGGTCAGCAGCGTTTTCAAACGGCTCCGTTTTAGGGGGGAGTAGTGCGGACGCCAGGCGGAAATGTAGCAAAAGTTATGCTTTTTTAAAACAAAAACGTTTCAGTGTGGACGTAGCCATAGTTGTGATGGTTAGGGTAAGAGTCTATGCTACTTCTATTCTTATGTTTATGCCTATATATTTATATTTAGTCTAAAACACATTGAGTTTACGTGTAATGTAATAAAACTGCCATTATTTCTGCGCCAATCTTTTATCAAACATCCTCAAACACTTTTTTCTGGGGACGCACTTTTTTAAAAATGACAAACTGTCGCGACACAATTCACAACAGGTCTTAAAATCATGAGAAGAGCAAATTTGTGCATAAATGAACGTTCCTGACCAGTTTTACCACCATTTCCACATCAACTCTTATTATCTTAAACAGGTAAACAGGAATATTCAGACTCCCTTTTGTGGCTCAAAGGTGAACTGCAGATATAAATGTTAATGATGTTAATGCTAATTGATTTGGCGACGCTGATAAAATGTCTTTAGGAATGACTTCTTTAAACCACTGAAGTGTTGTTTTCTGTGTAGCTTTGTGTACTTCTAGTGTACTACTTCATGACTCAGGGAACTCTACAGTATTTCTAACAGCCAGTTATATTTATATTTAACGGCCTCTCTGACTTGCTGGCGATCCGGCGCTCACAATGAGCCCCACTGGGAAGCACTAACTTTAACTTAGTGTGGAGTCACAGCGTCTCAACGTACTTCAATAAAAAGCAGCCGCGTGCAGACTGAGCTTCTTTGTGTGGAGCTGATTTCTGAAGCTGTAACCTGTTTCCTGTCAGAAGTGCTCTTTAAAGAGCGGCTCACTAAAGAATGGAAAAAGCTGCAGCTAAGCGAGCGCTAATAGTTGGATCCGGCTCGTAAACATGCGGCTGTATATTAGAATTTAATTAACCGTCAGAATCACCGTTTTTTCTGCTGTTTGCGTTGGAGCGAGCTGCACATAGCGAGCAGTGAAGTCAGCGGCGACTGCACGTATCCGTAATGATTTTACATGTTTATGACGGTGACTCACTGAAAAGAATGTTTTCCATCACTGAGTGAGGTCTTTTCTGCAGAACACCCACTGCTCCGTCTCTCCAGCACTCCCAGTTCACTCCCAGTACCTCCACCAGTTCACTCTCAGTACCTCCACCAGCACACCCAGTACCTCCACCAGCGCTCCAAGTTCACTCCTAGTACCTCCACCAGCAGTCCCAGTTAACTCCCAGTACCTCCACCAGCACTCCCAGTTCACTCCTAGTAGCTCCACCAGCACGCCGCCTCACACTGTTATTATAATGAGCTTCCACTTTCTAACTCTGCAGGTGTAAAAACATGTTTATGAGTCCAGCTCATAACTTTATTTCTATATAAACCAGCTTTAACACTAAAACCTGCCTTTAAATAATGATTATTTTAATCATTAAGGTCCATAAAACATCAGGAGATGGAAACATGATGTTTCACCAAAACCCAAAGAGATTTCTTTTATTTTTCACGTTCAGACAAAAAGCAGCAAATTATCACATTTAAAAAGATGAAACCATCAAATATTTGTTTTGCTTGAAAAATGACTTTGAATCGATTATCAAGAAGTTGCAGATTTATTTCGCTACTTTATATAAAATGTATTTAAAAAAATGAAGGGATGTGATTTGGATTAGATGTTTGGTGTGTTTACAGGAGTAAATTAAGGATTAATTAACAGTATTTTAAAGGATTGTTGGTTCATTGTAACTACAGATAGGCAAAACTTAAAAATTTGTAAGAAACCATCAAATATTTGGAATTCTTTTGTTTGAAAAATATTTAAAATTATGAAATGATCATCAAGTTAGTTGCACCTGTCACCTCTTTAACTGCTGTTGTGACCACACCTTTTATATTCCTTAAATAATAACATTAATTATAATTATTATTTACATTTTTTGCATTTTAAGAAATTCTATAGTTACAGAACATACAAATAAATACAAATAAAATACAAATAAGATCAAATAAAATAAAACTTAACCACACAGAGGAGAAAAAAAAAATTCTTAAATGAATAGAGAGATAAAGTGATGTCTGGTGACGTCTGGTGACGTCTGCTGACGTCTGCTGACCTCATCGACCTCGTTGATTTAGCTTCAGATGTTTGGTGTGTTTCCAGGAGCAAATAAAGAGTTCTTTAAGGGTATTTTAAGGGATTATTGTTTCATAGTGAATAAAGATAAACATAAAAACTTGCACTTAAAACACAAATGTATTTCTTTATTGAGCAGCCAGTCACATTTTAGAAAAAGAAACCATCAAATATTTGGCATTTTTTTAGCTTGAAAATGACTTTAAAATTGATTATTAAATTAGTTGCAGATTATTTTCTGTTGATTATTTGACTTTAACCACAAAAGATCACCTCTTTAACTGCTGCTGTGACCGCACCTTTTATTATTTGATTTGATTTGATTATTTCTTAAACTATGGAAAAAGATTGGAGAGACGTGTTAAATGTTTTTAAATGTTTCATGT
>CAKAOI010045322.1:0-13649 GCA_916701655.1 Sebastiscus albofasciatus
TGGCATCTCTTAGTCAACATAGGCCCCTTTCTCCTGACTCACCTGTTCCTCAGTTCAGATCTCCCCATATCGGTTATCATGTGGAATTGTCAAGGCACAGGTCTTTTACACCACAATCAACATGTTCGGACTGGGAAGATACTGATTTTTGTCTGGAGACCCTGTTTGACGAGACCAGACCAGAGTCCCCGCAGTCAGTTTTATCAGACTTTGGACTTGATAAGTTATTTAGTAGCAGGGCATTGTCCCCGGAATCCGTGTCTTCAGATTTTGACTTTTCGCTCCTAGGGGACTGGTTGGCAGACTTTAGAGCATCATCCCCAGAATCTGTGGCATCAGTTGAGAAGCATTCTTTGTCTCCCTACATGACATTTGGCCAGATTAAGAGTCAACATTGTAACTATTACTTACAATACTCTGAAAGTAGACCAGTATCACCTCTTTCAACACTGTCAGATGTTGACTATTCCGGATTTTGTCTCCAGGAATTGTTTGATGACAACAGACCAGATTCGCCAGATTCCCTTACTTTACGGGTTGATGCTAAACACACAAGCGTAACTGTACCTGCATCCCCACCACTGTCCACTGCAAGACCTTTTACATATGCAGATGTTGTGCGGGGCGTAACACATGAAAGACAAGCAGAATCTTTTTTGGTCTCCAAACCATTTGAGTTTATACCTATTTGGCCTCCATCAGTGTTTTCAGACGAGGAGTGCACTTTCTCCTTCATTGAGGACTGGATCACCAAGTTAAGACCACGGTCTCCCGAGTCAGTGGCGTCTCAAAGTGAGAGTAGGCCCCTCTCTCCTGACACGCCTGTTCCTCACTTCATATCTCCCCTTATTGCTTACAATATGGAATTGTCAAGGCACAGGTCGTTTACACCACAATCAACATTTTCAGACTGGGAAGGTACTGATTTGTTTCTGGAGACCCTGTTTGACGAGACGAGGCCAGAATCCCCTCAGTCAGTTTTATCAGACTTTGAACTTGATAAGTTATTTAGTAGCAGGGCGTTGTCCCCGGAATCCGTGTCTTCCGATTTTGACTTTTCGCTCCTACGGGACTGGTTGGCAGACTTTAGAGCATCCTCCCCAGAATCCATGGCATCTCTTAGTCAACATAGGCCCCTTTCTCCTGACTCACCTGTTCCTCAGTTCAGATCTCCCCATATCGGTTATCATGTGGAATTGTCAAGGCACAGGTCTTTTACACCACAATCAACATGTTCGGACTGGGAAGATACTGATTTGTGTCTGGAGACCCTGTTTGACGAGACCAGACCAGAGTCTCCTCAGTCAGTTTTATCAGACTTTGAACTTGATAAGCTATTTAGTAGCAGGGCATTGTCCCCAGAATCCGTGTCTTCAGATTTTGACTTTTCGCTCCTAGGGGACTGGTTGGCAGACTTTAGAGCATCCTCCCCAGAATCGGTGGCATCAGTTGAGCAGCATTCTTTGTCTCCCTACATGACATTTGGCCAGATTAAGAGTCAACATTGTAACTATTACTTACAGTACTCTGAAAGTAGACCAGTATCACCTTTTTCAACACTGTCAGATGTTGACTATTCCGGATTTTGTCTCCAGGAATTATTTGACGACAACAGACCAGATTCGCCAGATTCACTTACTTCACCATTTGAAGCTAAGCAAACTGGCACAATTGCACCTGTAAGTCATCTGCTTGCTCTAGGAACACCTCTAACATATGCAGATGCTTTGCAAGGCATTAGACCTGAAAAACCAGCAAATCTTTGTTTTGAAGATAATATATCTTCCCTCAACTCCTTTTTCTCTGAAATCAAACCATTATCTGCTGAAAATTCTGATTCAGTGCATGATTCACAGAAAACACTGACTCAGTTCAAAGTAGTCCCTACTGAATCCATATCATCAGACTCCACAATATATACTAAGGAATACAGGTTAAGAAACAAGCCTTTTAATTACAAATTAATGTCACATTTGTATGATCCAATCTATAAGGGAAAATGTTCTTGTTGTAAAATAACATGTTCTGAATCTACCCTAGAAAAACAGTCTTCCATGGCTTGCGGTACACCACAAAAACATGAGACAATTGCCACCAGGTTTGCAGAACAACATTTTTTAAAGTTGTCTTGTAGTTTTCATAGTGCATCAGATGACAAAATGACAAAAGATGAGTGTCTGTCTTCAAGTTCTGCGATCACTGGTTCTGTTTCACCAACATGTCAAAGCGATTCGGGCACATCACGGTCTGAAACAGGATCCACAGGTCCTCGACAGCATTCAGCGGAAAGTGAATTTATGGAGTGTCCTTCACGTTCAGAGTTTAGGCTACCATCATGTGAAATACTACATCCAGATGATGGAAATCCTTTTCCTGCAACCCGCTAATTCACTGACCAAAGGCCACCTTCTCCACAATCTTTAGCCTAATTTGAGAGTTCACTGCCTTATCTCCTGACTCACAAATTCCTCAGTTTGACTGTCAACCTTGTTTTTACATGCAATTTTCAGAAAACAGATCTGTTTCACCAGACTCCATAATGCTTGCGAGAGATTGTACTGATCCATATCTTCATACTTTGTTTTTATGTTATCCTACCAGACTCCCCTGAGTCCATTGTGTTTGTCAGTGAATTTCATGAGTCCTTCAGCAATATGCCATCAGTTAATGAGTACACGCACACTGGCTGTCAGAGTAAAGACCATCTACCCCTCCAATTCTTGAATCAATAGGACAATAGTCTCCGGGAGGTTAATGCCACACATACGTGATCAAGTCTATGAAGGAAAATGTTTCTTCGATATAGTTAATGTCTTTCAAGATGTAGTTGATAAATTGTCTGAGAAGGCTTGTGATCAAAACAAATTTGAAGATGTAACAGTCAGCATGGGAGAGGCATATAGCCCAGACAAACCTTGTCATTTTTAAAGTATCATACCATTACAGGATTCCTCATTATCCCACTCAACAGTTCTTGCTGTTACAGTAACAGATTCACATCCTGAAATGCTGATGTCACCAACTAGAACAGTTGAGGCAGGACCTATATCTTCCTCCCCAAACACAAATGACCTTTTTTTGTCAGATCTCCTCCCTGGACGGCAAATAACCTAGATTAGAACATGTAAGATCACACAGGATTAGCCAGCTTTGCAATGAGTTGAGTCACATGTCATCTGTAGAACAAAATTTTGAATGTCATCATGCTGTCTGGCTGGAGGAGGCTTTCCACGAACAAACTCCAACAAGTGAAACGAAGATCACTTGTGCACAAACATAAATGGACAGACCCTGAATCACAATTAAAGATGACACAAGCCCAAGATTTGTTTTCCAAGAACATGAAAAGAAAATCCATGAGCCAGGACGAGAGCAAAAGTTCCTTGGTGTCGGTAAGACAGCACAAGCCCTTGCTTAGCAATGAATGCAGTGTTGCTTTCAAAAGTAATAAATATGGCAGTACATAAAGTGTGAATGAAGAACTCTTGCCTCAACCGTTTACTAATAACGCCCAGAGGCTTCACTGTCTTGCTGTGGCATGTTTGCATTAGAGCAGAAGAAATGCGCTTTCAGTGAAGCACAACTAATGGAAATTAGTGACCCTGTCTAAGTGACATAAGCTTCTTGTCCTGGTATGGAGCGTTTTCATAAGAGACATTAAGAGCTAACCAATAGACTTTGTGATTCCTTTAAACTGCCTGACCTGACTGCTTCAAGCCAAAGGACATTCAAGTGCCTTGATCATATCTTACACGTTCTGTTTTTTTCTAACATTGCAATGTACTGTAGTTGCAATATGTTGCACAGCACCATTTAGATCTTTGCTTTACAGCCATAAAAATCTAAACCAACTGATGTATTTGCCACAGCTACAATCATGTACTGTCTGTTATGCACAGGCTTCTAAACATAAAAACAGATCTTAGAGACATACCGCTCCAATGGCGCCCATAATGCTGCCTAACATGGCTATTTCCCAGTATAATTCAATTCAGTTGCGAAATTAAATGTGACAACATACTGTAATTCATGTCTGTAGCTAGACATTGCCTCCCACTACCGCCCTTCTCACACATTCTGTCGTCTCAATTGTCTAGGTAGTGGACACAACAACACTTTTTATAATATTGCAATATGCTTTTCAAAATGTTAAATTATGTTAATTAAATTGTCTGTTGGCTGTTGTCATTACTGTAATAATAGAATTATTTACTTTTTGGGAGATGGGGCACACCAGCAGTACAACAGACAGTAGTAGCGTTTGACTGTGACAAATACTGTTAAATTGCGGGTTTAGCATTGTCATGGGAAGTGCAGTGCTTCCTGCCCTTATGTTATGACAAGGCAGCGAACACTTGTGTAAAAGGATGCATGTCCACCTTCATGTTACACCAAATCCTGATTTTGACTCAAGTTCACTTGTACCCTGCTTTTATTATTGTAAAATGATACTGTGTTGTCAGTGATGTTCTCAATGTAATATTCCCAAACATGCTGTTATCAGGAGTATTTTTACAATATCTCACCCAGTCATTACATGTATGTAATGCGTTTTAAATTGTATGTGGTCTGCAAGACAAATGTTATCACCATATATAAGATACTGCTGCAGTGACCTAAATGCAAGTGGGCTACAAGTGAATTTCCTCATTTGAGACATTGCTCTCATGTATAAAAACCAGAGCCTGACAAATGCATGCTTCATTCATCACCAAAAGAAATCATAAATCATGTTTATTTACATTTTTTTTCCCACTCCATTGTATCATTTCTTGCAGGTATCAACAGCATCTTCCAGGACAAATCTTTCAGAATCTTCAAAACAAAATAAAATTAATTTAGAAGAGAGTCAGGTCTCTCCAACTGAGACGCCCTCTTTGGCACATGATTCAAACACACTTCCTACTGAAAAACTAGAATTAAAACTTCCAGGTACCTTCGACCTAAGTAAGACACTATCTGAAATCACATTGACCAATCAAAGTAGCTCACCAGAGGAAGAAGATGAAAAGCTGTCATTCGCCGAACAAAGTGAAGATTCTGGCTTAGCTAAACCAAGCTCAGCGACCCCAGAATCCCTCTGTCAAACAGCCCAAGAAAGTCTAGATGAACAAGTCATCATACCATCAGAGTCCACTCCAACACCACAAGAGTCTGGGTCCCCTCAGCTTGACCAGCTGCTGTCAGATCTGGAGGAGATGAAACTTAAATTTAGTCCAGAGACACTTGACCTACCTCTGTCAGAATTCAGTGATGAAAGCCCTGAAGGTGATCAGATTTACGATTTTGATTTTGAAGAGCTTTCACCTGAAGATCAATGCCATACAGAAGAAAATGATAACCTGAGAGTCAGCATGTCTATACAGCTTGCAGAAGATACTGACCACACAAATGTAGCAGTCATAGAGCCTGCACATTTCCAGACATCCGTTCAAGATGAACCTGAAGTAGTCTCAGTCACTCCTGATCTAACAAAAACCTCTGAGACAAGTGTAAAATCAAGCCTTGGTAGTCTTAGAGATAGCCCTGTATCACCTTTTGAATGCCTTTCAACTCCAGAATCTCCCCAAAGATCATCATTGAACTCAAGTTTTCCTGTGGACATATTCCAGTCCAGCACATATGATAAAAATGCTACCGAGACATTTTCCTCAGTGTCCTTCCCCCAAAAGAGTCCGTCTGACATACTTGAGGAACATCTGGCTAATCTTCCTGAGTCCCTTTCAACTCTAGAATCGACCCAAAGATCATCATTGAACTCAAGTTTTCCTGTAGACATATTCCAGTCCAGCACATATGATGAAAATGCTACCGAGACATTTTCCTCAGTCTCTTTCCCCCAAAAGAGTCCGTCTGACATACTTGAGGAACATCTGGCTAATCTCCATGAGGAAGACTCTACAACTGACATTCTTCAAAGTAAAGAAGAACTTGAATTAGCTACATCATCTAAAGACTCAGTGGGTGTGACAGAAGAAATAACAACGCAGAGTCTCCAAGATCAACTTTCACATTTATGGGAGGCAACTTTTGGTGAAGCCAATCAGGCTGAAGATGTCTCTTCTCAGTCTATTTCTGATTTGACTCCGGAGACCGTTACATCTGCAAGACATTTTAGCTTTGAGGAATTGATGCCATTACCCTCCCCAGGGATCTTGGAGACATCCTCAGATGAGGATGGGCCAAGGACCATTGGACAGCATTCAGAAGAATCTCTGACTCCAGTAGACTGTTTAGCCTCTCAGCCCTGTCCAGTTAAACCCAAAGCAGAGACGACTTCAACACCCTCCGATGAGGAGTACGACATCCCACCCGGGTATGAAGAGATCACTTCTACCACAACCGTTGTGCATAGTGGTGCAGACAGCCCAACCTTTGAATACTCGGACCCAGAGCCTTTCTTTGACTGCATACAGGCTGGATCAGATTTCTCAGAGACTGAGCCTGATGAACCTGAGGCAAGTACCAGGTCAATTGGAGATCATCCCCAGGATCATCTCAGCCATCCTAGAGTGCTAGAAATGGGGAATCGAGGGGTCCTGTTGTCCTCTGGAAGTGAAGATTATGAGGATGCTCCTTTTGTCCATGAGCCTCTGTATAATCTACAGGAAGAGAATGAAGAATTATTGCACGACTCAGAAGCATCAGATGAAGAATTCAGCTTGTGTGAGGCTTCACAGCCGCTCCCTGTCTGTGAAATTGGGGCATATGATGATACTGTTAAATCTCTGGCAAGGGTAAGATGAGATTTGGTAAACCACCCCAACCTGCAAGCTTTTTTCCCGGAGCTGAGCTTAACCAAATATTATATTTGCTTCAGAGAGGAATGACTGCTAACCCTCTGGCCACATGGATGGGATCTAAAACTCCTCATAACCCTTATTTTATTTTGATTTTAGATTTAACCGGTCCTAACTCAGCATGTCACTGTGCTGCCTGTAACCGGCTGTATCACTCACATTAATAACATAAGCTAGATGTTTTTTTCATCAGCAATAATTAAATGAAAGCATGGTATTTTTTGCAACCATTTTTCCAAGTTACAGACTGTCATGTTGTACTTTCCAATGTAAGATATGAAGATGAATTTCAAAATACCGAAAATCAACGGAAAGTGCACCATATCACTCTGCTTATTGCTTGCTTTGCTGCAAACATAGCATTCATATATTGTCATCTATTTCATCTTAATGGATTTGTGTTGCTTGGTCAGGAGATCACCGCAGAGCTCGGATCAATGTCAGAAAGTTCAGATGATGAATTTTTGACCACCAGAATAGTGCGAAGGAGAGTTGTCATTCAGGTATCTGATTTAGCATGATTTATGGCGTTTTAAATGAGCATGGAGGGTGTGACTTACAGAGTGCAACTTTAACCAGGCTAGGTCTTCACTGTCAAGTTCAAATGTTTCCTGTCTAACAGCGTTTAGTCTCGTCAAAATGGGTGAAAAATGGGTGTTTGCAGATTAATTTAGGGTTTACAAGAAACCTGCTACTTGATTTGCATATATGGCTGAACCTCATGGAGATGTTTTACGCTGCTGTGAGCTCTTCTTTGTTGTTGTTTTTGACAAAAGCAAGTTTGTTTCCTGTATCCCCAACTCCCTATTCTGTCACCGAATTACCACCTAAAATGTGTATTTTGTGTCCTATTTTTTCACTAACTTGTATGCATTTTTTTGTGGAGAATTAAACACATAAACATTACACCGACCCAAGTTGGCATTCCTAATGATTGTTTGTCTTGTTTCCCTTATAGGCTGATGAAATGCCTGACCTCCCCACCGAGTCAGTGACGGAAGAAAAGTACAAGGATGAAAATGGACACATTGTTGTCAAAAAGGTAAAGCGAAATTCGATGTAAGCTCTCATGCACGTATCACATGACAGTATTTAAAGTGGTAGTGAAAACAGCCAGTAAAGCTTAACAAAGAATTTGTGTGCAGCAATACTAAAGGTTCTTTTTTGCATAGTTGCTCCATTTCATTCAGAGACAGACAGCATTGGTTTCTGTTATGTGGTTGGTTACCTTTTTCTTTAAACAAATACTTTACCACCTAACGGTCTTTAAACACATGATCTTCCTCAGGTTACCCGTAAGATTATTCGCAAGTGTGTTTCCGTTGATGGTGTGGAGCGTGAAGAGGTGTCAACAGAAGGAGCTCCCCAGGGGTCCATCAGTATGGCAGAAGGAGATGGATACTCTAAGGTGGTGAAACGGACTGTGCTGAAGAGTGAGGGAGACCACACAGAGGTGTGTGTACTGTATATTATTTGTGTGTTCACTATCACAGTCTTACAAATCTTGTTTTAACACAAAATACCAGAAATGGCGACATTTATATTGGTAGTAATATAGAAAAGACAATTAAGCCCCAGACACACCAACCCGACATCAGAGAACTAGTGGCGATGAAGGCCGCCTGTTTAGTCGCCTCACGTCGCCTTTGTTTTGACCGACAAGTTGCACTCGAACACACCGCAAAGACCACAGTTGACGGCCAGTTAGCAAGGACGTTCTGCGCCTGCGTGAGATGAAATAACTCTCCCTGCTAGCAGGTAGCAGTAGTCTGTATTTGTCATTCAAAAAGGGAAACCGGAGAACCAAGGACAGCGTATATACGAGCTGTTGTTATGATACGTACATGAAACAAAGCGGCGTTTTTGCTGACCATTTTCACACCGCTCTCACTCACCACTTAGCTTCTTTCCAGATGGCCATTGTCATTGTAAAAATATCTGCGTATTGGAATCATCAGATGAGATGAAGATGAAAAATGAGAAGAACCATTTGTGTTTTTCCTCTTGACTTTACTTGTTTGCTTGGTTTCCTCATGTCCATTTCTCTTGTGCACTGATTTGTTTAAGCTGAACCGCCAATCAGAGTGATTTCTCTCCCTGATGGGCTCCGCCGCTGAATCGGATGAAAAACTCAGACACGGGCAGACTAGAGTCGACGGTGCAGAATGGCTGACCATCGTCTTGGTGTGTCAGGGCCTTTAAAAAATGAATTAATAACTTTTTCTTCTGACTTAGGTAACATTTGCTGAATGTGAGGGTCTCTCAGCATCAAGTCAGAAGACAGCAGAAGGTTGTAAGGTCAGTCGCGTAGAAAGGACAACAGTGGTGGAGGGTGAAAGAACCATGACACACCAGGGTGATCCGTCTTTGGCCTCTGATCTCCCCTCGGCCCAAGACGACTTCAAACAGGTTTGTTCATAACCTTGTCACCATTATTGCACATAGTGTAGCTCACATACATACGGATAGGTACCAAGTCTTGTTTTTTTTGTTTGTTATAATTAAATCATTCTAAATGAAGTGAAGCTGTTTTCTCCATTTCATGCCATCAGGCACTAGGTTACATAAGTGGTTTTAGCAGAACAGAGCTCCCTCATGTGGTAGAAAGAGAGACTTTCAAAGAAGATGGAACTGTGGTCAGGAGGTGTGTGAGCGCTGGAGTGCACCTGTTTGAGTGTGAAGTGCTGTGGGTTTATCAGTTTTACTAATATTGACTGATGTTTGCTAATGTTGCCATCATTAAACACTTTGTCAAGCTGTGTATTGTAAAATATTATATAATATATAATATATAAAACAAAGAGAGATAAAAAATACAATGACCCAGGTGAGATATATATACATGTGTTTACTATGTACTGTTATGTATTTTGATACCTAAAGCCTCTCAGCGAGACAAGCCAGAACAAGCATGCTGTATGTGTCAGATAGCCTTAAGTATTCCACATAATGAAGGAGCTAAACAGGAGGCAATGCAACACAAAGATAGGCTGTTAATGATAAGACACATGTACAAACAGGTTTTCAAGATTCAAGATTCAAGATTCAAGATGTTTATTGTTACGCCGGTTGTACAGGTACAAACGTGTGAAATACTTTTTGCCGGGAAGCTCCGTGGAAATTTTGTAAATCATATGCTTTGGCCTTCGCAGTCAGCAGATCTCATCCCAATTGTAGAGGTCCAGAGACATGGGGAATCTTGGCCAAGGAGCACTGAAGTTGCTTTGGCGGCTCATGGTGGCCCAACACCCATATTTAGTTGTTGGGGTTCAGTTTATGTGTAATAGCCATGAACGTGCCACCACATTAGCCTATTTAAAGTGTTTTATAACACAATCTTCAGGTTTCTGCAGCTATAAAGTAGATATGCAGTGTGCACGTGATCACAATTGAATGCTGGATTTACAAAGCATGATTTAATTTGTGGGTGTTTTGTTTCCCTCCCATAACATACTGTATCTTACAAGTATATCAACATTTGTTCCTTTTAATTTAATTTCCGCAGAGCCTCAGGTGCATTTTTTGATGATGCTGACCTGTCTTCCTCTTATTTGTCTCCACTCCCTCCTTGCTGCCTCTTCAGGGCCCACATGCGTAAAGGTCGCACCCACAGACGAACAGTGGTGAAGGGAGCTGGGCAGCGCAAACAGGTCCTTCTAGAGCAAGTGGAAGACCCCAGAAAAGGGTCAAAACCACGTGACCTCCAGCAGCATCTCCACCAGCTCTTTCACCGCTCCTACGAAGAAGAAAAGAAGGACAACGATGAGGACGAAGAGGAGAAGGAAGAGTAGAAGAATGTGTAACACTCTCCCCAACTCCCCGGCTCTGCCCATGTTAAAAGTCCCCCTTAATCCTATGCATTAGCCACATGCAATCCCAATGTGCACCACGGCACCTCAAAGCTACCATTGTCTTCCCATTTAAGTCCTGGAAGATGACCTTTTGTTCACAATTTGTTTTCTTCCCTGGCTGGTATAAAGTATTCATGATTTTCTTTTCATGTTCTGATGTTGTTTTGCCTTTTTGTGACCAAAGAAAGCCTTCTTTTCTTTTCCTGATTCATTTTAAATTTCCATTTATGAATTGATATTTTTTGTCTTGATGCTGTGGTAGAGCAACAAAAAAAAAAACACAAATAAAACAGAGGAATTCAATTCACATCAACTAACTCACAAACCTCCTGAAGGTAAAGAACACTTTACCTGCAAAATACCAGTACTACTCTCCGAGTAGGTGCTTGGACTGAAAGACAATATCTCTCACACTGCACTGCCTCTCACAACTTTCTCAGATATTCCTTACTTAAAAAACGGTCTCACATAATGTACTAGCCTCTCCGCTCTCTCGATTCAGGTGGTTAAGATGTCACACAGAGAAAACCAGACTGTATCGACACTGAATTTAACTGCTGCTGCTGCTGCTGCTGTGTTTTGTGTAGGCTATCTGTCTTTGGGAATAATATATTATCTATAATCTAGACATTACTGACATCCGTAGCCTAGGAATTAATAATCACTCATGTGAAGTAGAGCAGGCATGACTAATCAACATCTGTCATTATGATCCTAGCTTTGACTGCTTTGTAGTTATATGGATTGCCCTTCTGCCTCTCTTTCCCTCCTGTATGTCTTTCTCTCCATGTTATGTTTAATTGTATTCGTCTTTTTCTCTTAAATTGTTGATCTTGACTGTATGACTGGTGAATGTGTGAGTGAGGTTGTACTCTGGGTACTGTATCTAAGAGTTAGATACGGCATTATCAGCTGGTTTTGGAGAAGGCATTGTGAGAATTATTATAAGCTGATTTTAAACTCTGTTTTTTAAAGATGTCATAGTATATTTTAGATTTTGAATTTACTTTACTAGTAAGTTTAGATAGCTTATTTAATTTTTGTTTGCCACTAGTGAATAAGATCATCACAGCTGTTTTAGAGTCAGACATTTGTGGCAAGGTGATCAGGTGTTTTCTGCTTTATTTAATGTTAAACTTAGTGTTTTTTCTTTTGAACAAGTGTTGGACCAGTTGTCGGCAGTTCGTGTGCTGTGTGTGTGTTTGTGAGTGAATGAGTGTGTGCCAGTTTCTGTCCGCAAAGAAAAGAAATATTTATTTTACACAAACTGCATTTGCACTCCTGAATGTCAGGAGGGAGCACCTCCCATGCTTTTTGTGCACAGGATATGAGGTACAGTATATCTTAGCCACAGAGTTTCATTTTGGCGAAGGCAAATGATAAATACAAGATAATGATACACCAGGCACACGCGCAATCAGGCAGGTTGAGAGCTTAAACGTACCATTATTCACAGCTCTGAGCATCGCTACTGTATGTATCTACAACATGTAATGTATTTATTTCACTGTCACTGTTTACTTTGTGATTTAGAAAAATGTAAAATGCAAACTAGTGGAAGTTCACTGTGACAGGTATGCTTTTAATTTGAAGAATCAGCATCCCTTTTCTGTGATGATGACAGTTATATACATATACAATGCATATATAAATATCTATAAGGGCATGTATTACTGTATCAAAATTCAAAAAGACAAAAACAAATGGCTGCAGTGTGTCTATGGCTGATAGAGAATAAAAGTCTACAAATGTATAGCGTTGTATCTTGTTATGTCTTGTGAATTTGTACAGTTAATTTCACGTGCTAACTTGAACATACAATACAACACCATCTCTGCGACCCTCCAGCTGGGCCTTAGAGGGAATGCAATAGTGGAGGAATCTCAGCAGCAGATTCTTATTAACATCTGTGGAAGTCCATAAGAGACTTTATTAATTGATAAAAAGTGACATAAATTGATATTTTTGTTTTGTATTGTTTCTTTATTTATTTATCTTTCTATTACTTCCACTATCTATCTATCTTTTTATTAACTTTAAATGTATGTGTTTATTTTTGCATTTATTTTTTATTCAATTTAGATTTATTTTTACATTTATTTATTACTTATTAAGTTGTATGTATTTATTTATGTATTCCTGCAAGATATTCCTTTTGCATTCCCCCCTATTTATGAATACAAAAGGAAATGTATAAATATATGTATAAGAAGAAGAAAAGAATACAGAAATAAATAGGGGGGAAATGCAAAGGAAAATTATGCAGAAATAAATTAATAAATATGATTTGATAATGAATAAATACATGTAAAAAATAAATCTAAAATAAATACATTTATAAATCAATACATGAATTTAAAAGTTAATAAAAATAAATAAAAGGGGAAATTAAATAGAAGAGTAGAGAGATAGGGGAAGTAATACAAAGATAAATAAAACAAATTAAAACAGAAATATCAATTTATGTCCCATTTATCAATTAATCAATGCCTACATTTATTTTTAATATGATTGTTGGTTCATTTGATGGCATATTTATTTATTTATTTATCGAGTCATTTATTTATTTTATTTTTGGCAGGTTCCACCCCCCCCACTCTCATCAAGGCGGGTCTCTGCTCCTCTTGATCGGTAAGTTCTAGCTCAGATAACGTCCATATGTTCAACCTAGAGTTCAGACATTAGTTTATTTCAACAAGGCCGTTGTGGGCATATTGTGTTGTTGATCTAAATCCCTGGCAAAAAAACCCCCTGAAGGCTAACTGACTACTGCCACGTGTGGTAAAAGACCAGGTAGTTCACCTGATAGCTACTCAGCCCTTATGTGGAAAAAATCTTAAAAAAACATAGTATAGTATGTCGAAAGAAAAGTCATAGTATAGTATGTGGAAAGAATCTTAAAAAAGTCATATAGTATGTCGAAAAAATAAAAGTCATATAGTACGTCAAAAATCTTTAAAAAAAAGTCACAGTATACTGTGACTTTTTTTTTTATTTT
>CAKAOI010045323.1:0-10008 GCA_916701655.1 Sebastiscus albofasciatus
TATAAATCCTAAATTGGGGGACATTATAGGGGACTCCAAATGGACTCCAGCATCTACAATTTTGATTTCCACTCCAACATTATTAGGTTTGTTCCTCGTTACAGGTTTTCCATCTATCAGCCAACGAGTTACACAAAAAAGAAGGGATCACATAAAACCTTCCTCATATCTCTTTTGACTAGATCTGAATGCGAGAGACCAATATGAAATGGGATAAAGGAAAAATAATGTGCCAGCATTTCTCTAAAAGATAAAGGGCTAATGTGTCCATCTAAGAGATGAGAGTGTTGGAACAAAAGCCTACGAAAACTGTAGTCCTCTAGTCAAAGAGCCCCTCTTTTCAATGAAAAAGCAATATAGAATATGAGGTGTGGCAGCAGCTGAAATGCATTTCCATTAGGAGCCAACCTCCTTGGCCTCAAAATGTGTGTTCTACTGTGCTTTTAGGCTTCCACGTGTGTGCGTGAGAGATACACACAGGGAGAGAGAGAAGAAAAACAGCATAAAGTCTATCTTTCTATGTGTGATAAAGGACACACACAGATACACGTTGCTTGTGTTACCTCTTAGAAGCTGTGCTGGTGTGTTTAATCCTGAAAATCCACACTCGGGTTCATTTCTTGAACTCATCCACCACCTGTAACAAAGGCTGCTACCCCCTCCACTCCCACCAACCCCCCCTGGATAACAGGATTTGCCTCCATCAGAGCTGTTTTATCATGACTCAAGCTGTATTACTGGGAGATTAGAGAGAGGCTTGGGGATGGAGCCACGAACCTTCCTGCTGGGCGGGCCGGTGAGTTGGCTTGCGTAGCTTTTGGGTCAGCCTTTTTCCAAAACAACAGACGTGGGCGTCTGAGTAGATTCATCTCCGTGGGGGATTTTGTTTCTTGTTCCAAAAGAGGAAAAAAAAATCATTATAATCCAAGTGTTGTGATGCCAATCAATCTGTGAATCAAAAAGTGCTGAATTGACCTCATTATAATTATCAGGGGTTTGCACATAAGTCCATAAGCTGCTTAAAGTACATATGATACGTTTAGCTTGCTTATAATAAAGTACTTGGATATCCAGGAAATCAGCCTCTTTTAAAGTTTCTAAAAAGGTACTTTCTATTGAAAAGAAATATTATCTCCCCGACTCACTAATTAGAAAATGATCCATAGTTCATTTTTTACATGAGGCAACAGGCCTGCTGCGTCTCAACACACACCTTTACTCTCTTATCACCTTCAACCTGTTGAGGCTAACACCAACTTGATTTAACAATAAACAATCATTTAACCACTTTTTATCCCTCTATAGAGAAAAAACTGGACACCACATTGGAAAAGTAAATGCCACAAGCCTCAGCTCCATACTCCAAGTATGTTTTACTTTCATGAATTTAGATTGAATCTTCATGTTTGAATCATATTCTGATTGGCATACCGATAAAGGGCTAACCAAGAACCACTAAAGACCAAAGAACCACTAAAGACCAGGAACCACTAAAGACCAGGAACCACTAAAGACCAGGAACCACAAAAGACCACTTTAATGATTTTGAAATATATCTTTTAATGCCAGAATCAATATACTGTATTTGCTTCATTTGAGTCTATGCAGAGGTAGAAGGAAGTTGCCGCTTTTATTGTTGTAGTCTGAGTGACGTAATGTCATATCCGTTCCATATCCACCAACCAATGACGACCACCCTCACATTTTAAATCCAAAGTGGTAAACACTACACATACAGTAAAATAGGGAAACACTTTGTTTTTTTATAAATAATGCCTGACAATGGCTGATATATTTGACTTCAGGACATCTCTGACTACAAACATGGAGAAAATCAAACATTTTACTGTATTAATTTAGACATTTTCCAAAGTAAAAGTCCCTAGAAGTGTATGATTCAACTTTTTCCCAAGGTCTTGTGTTAAAAAAGTTTTTAAAAAAATCGCAATAAATCGTAATATCGAATCGCAATACTTAAAGATCGCAATACATATCGAATCGGCACCCAAGTATCGTGATAGTATCGAATTGGGAGATAGGTGGGTCCGGTAATGTTAGCTATGTTAATGTTCCTCCATGCCACTTTTTCACATCCACACTGTGAAGGTTGGACAGACGTAATACGTTTATATTATTTATTTCCAAAGTGTGTGTCGCAACCAATTTCAGACTGGTGCTTTGAGAGTGAATAGGTTACACACTCACCCAGTCTATTTTCATCTGCCGAACGTGATTAGCCCAAACATCTCTGTTTTCACTGTCTGTCTGTGTGTATGTGTGTGTTTAGCTCTTGGTTTTTGCTTGTGAGTTAACTAACAGAGCAGTGATTTGAGTAAATAAGTGATTTGATGGAAGTGAATTAGAAAGCTAAACCTTGTCAGGTCAGTGGAGATTTGTGAAAGTCTGATTTCATTTTGACAGAGCCTCCTTGTTGATGTTCTTCACTAAGATGCTGCATATGATTTACAGCAGCATTATTCACTTGGAATCACTTTAGCAAACATGAACACTTAGGACTTTATACTCCATTACACCAGCTGCTGTCTTTAGTGATATAACCTTTCATTATTTGTAGCCTACATTTCCACACTTTTAAGTAAACCCCAACATTGAGCGTATTTGAGCAGTTTACCATCAAGATATGTGTTCCCGCAGGCTTATCATTTCAACCCCACTGACTTCTATGTGATGAAAATGTAGCGTCTAACTCCTTCATGATACTGTTATCAAAGTGAATAACGGGCCATCTGTTGTGTCTAAGCTTGTAATCTTTTTTTGTAATGCAATTATTAAAGTGGTTAAACCTTTATTTACACTACTGAGCTTGTCTGCAAATTGTTTAAAATTGAACACAAAACAATCTTGATTGCTTTCCTCAAATGAGTCTGTGTCTCTGCTGTATTAACTTTTATGACAGTAGTTAAGCAGTAAAAAAATAAATAGTCACATTTGTTTGCCAACTGTCAGCCAAACAAAATGACAAAATCTCTAAAAACTGGTGGTTGCCCCATTCTTCTGCATTGCACACAAATTGAAATGAGCAGGAACCCATCCAACAGAGAAGAGATGTGAAACAGAAAGCTGTAACTCTGACCTATCAATTACTTCTATCAAGTTGACTTTGTAATATTTTGGTTAGTTTATTACTATTGTAATGCACTGTGCGCAAAGCCAGGGGATGCACATTGTGCATTTGTTCTTTGGGTCTCATTTCCCAGACAAGAACAGTTTTCCTAGCAGCTAAATGGAAATCTGCCATCATTTGTTATTCCACCACAGCAACTGTGATGAGCTCTGGGGGCAATAACAGCACTCAACAATAAGGATTGGCCGCTTGCCTGGTGCAAGTAAAATGCCAAGTCGGGCTAGTAAAATCTAGGAACTCACTTGCCCGATCGGGAAAGTGGTAAAAAAAAGAATTGATGGAAGTATAGCTAAGGCGTGAGCCATCTCGATTTCTTCTGATCTCTGTTGATAGTTGCACATCCACAGTACTGATCGAGCATTCGTGAGAAAATGTTAGCAGGTAAAGACAAAGTTTATGAGCTGAAGCGTAAACGAGCATTTGAATTATCTTGGAAACAGAAGTTAAGTTGGGTGGCGTTAGAGGTTGTGCGAAAGTCAAGATTTATTTCCTTAAATAAAGATTAAACATGACAATTAACTTAAGTCTTTGTTGTTATTTGATCATTTCTAATAAATAAAACAATAGGAGCAAGTAAAAATTGACTTTGGACAAGAAGATTTCTGACCCACTAGCCCAACTAGGCAAGTGAAAAAAAACAAACATTATCATAAAAGTCAATCATTTCTCACATAATTTCCAGTTAAAAATCTTTGAGAGAGTATATATTTTTTGAAGAGGTAGCAGAGATCAAGCTTTTTTCTGCTGTTATGTACATCTACATGATTTATTACTTTAATTTCAAAATTAATTGTCTAGTTACTAAATTTAAATTTGTCACTTCCACTGCCAATTGCATGTACCTTTTCTATTCTTACACCCTGGCCTTTAGCCCTGAATTCATCAAGAGTCAGTCACCTTGCACGCACGGTGAGCTCCCAATACCAATGATTCACAAAAATACAGACTTGTATGTGAAAACCTCATACTGCATTCTTCAAGGTGAACTACTCTAAACAAGATTCAAGGAGGAGTGACCTTATCAGCGATGGCCCGGTGAAATCAATGAAAACCTTTCTGTTTGATTGGAGGGAAGTTGGGGTAAAACATAATAAATAGACCTGAAACCGTAACAAGTCAAAGGCTGACTGTCATCAACTCAGGAGTAGAAAATGTGAGTTAGCTCTAAGGGAAATGTAGTTTAATTGGGAGAAAACTAATGCCCTGAAAACGCCCAAGAGGGGGACACCTGAATAAAGGAATGATTACTTTCCAGCATTGGCAGGTGAGCTGCTAGAAATGTTTAGTTGAAAATAGCTCAACAATCACTCTGACACAATAGCTGTGTATAATCCCTCATGTCCCAGTGCCTCTCTTTGGCTCTGGGCTCTCTAAATCATTCAGGTTTCTGCCCCAGGCACCGCCCCCGGACATTGGTATGGTCTAGTAAACAGCACATATTGTTACCTAATGTGATGGCTGATTACAACAGCTAATGTTGTTATCTAGATGATTCAGACAGATGGCCAAAAATGGCCTTTTTTGACCATTTTAATGCGTAGCACTCATGCTAAAATACCCCCACATTTTTTTTACAGTATCTGCTCATATTTTTATGTATCAGTCGGTCATAACAAAACATTTGGAAGTACATTGTTAAATTTGCACATGCAGATGTTTTTCACAAAAAATTGTTTTGGGATTGATGCACTATTACATATTCTTTAGATGAAACACTAACAAGACTTGCATTTCAAATAATGTCAATTCTTCAGTTAAAGTCATGAGTCCCAAATCCAAAATACTCTTTTAATGGTACATTCATCACTTATATGTCAGTGTGTCCATAATAACCTTTCTGTATGTTGTAATTCAAGTGTTCTGAGAGATAATTAGACTTCTGCACCTCCTCATAGCTCTGTTTTCAGGCTTTAAAAGATCTACTTTGGCCAATCACAGGTACAAAAAAATACATCATTCCTGGAGTACTCTATACAGCATGATGTTGATTTAATAAATTCTTGTCCCATTTAGAGTCAAATAGACCATAAAGCAGGGTATTCTTTAAGGCGTGGCTACCTTGTGATTGACAGGTTGCTATCACGGCGTAGTTCGGTCTGGGAGTTGTCCGTGTTTTTGTCTCAGAGCTTTAACCCTTTCACAGTGTGTTTTCAGTTCATGAAAGTTAATTAACATTTTGGTCGCCTAGAAATGTCTTATTCAGCGTTCGGTTGTACTTAGTTCCACTCTCTCGTGTCACTTCTGGTTCCAAAAAACCAAGATGGTGACGGCCAAAATGCTGAACTCTAGGCTTCAAAACAGCAGTCAACAAACCAATGGGTGACGTCACGTTGACTACGTCCACTTCTTATATACAGTCTATGGTTTGAATTGATGAACTGACTAAACTGCCATTGCTTCACTAAAGTGCTCACCAAACACTCCTTTGAGCTGCATTTTGTGGAACATCTAACTATGAATACAAAGAGTGAAACACAATGAAGCACTATGTTGTTTGTACATCTTCAGCTACAGCAAGAGACTGGAAGCATTTCTTGCAGGCTGCTTGCATCACCCACAATCTGCACATTGACACTCCCGTATGAATGATATGTCACTCAAAATAGATCATGGGCTTTGATAGCGAGTGTGTGCTCAGAATCAAGGCTATTGTATTTCATTCTAGTCCCGTGAAGGTCAGGATGATGATGATGAGGGTGGCTTTCCCCTTGCCAAGGTTGTTAATGTGGTGTATCATACACTCACAGCCATTATCATCATCATCAGCATCATCACCCTTATGCAACAAGAGGTTGTCAAAGCACGAGTTAGTCTAAACCGCAGAGAAATCAGAGTAAGTATTTTGACAGAAAGGTCTTTGTGTTGGCATCATCAAAGGGAATTACTGACTGTTTGTAAAAGACACAGTAGGTGAGGTGAAAAGCAAGAGATTTTTCAAAAGCAAGGTTTTCAACCTGCAGGGATATCACAATAGGAGTGGTAAGAGAGGGCATTCTTTATTGTGAGTATGATCGTGATGCAATATGTGCAATTGAGAACATCCTACCTGAAATGATTTTTTAATTGTATATAACGCTTTGTCCACATACATTACAAACACCTTTTTGTCCATGATTTGGGCACGAGACATCACCGCGTCAGATCTCCAATTATCTTTGTTTGTCACATGCAAATAAAACAGGTTTGGTGAGAGGGGAAATGTGCCACCTTTTATGTGGATGTCAAATCAGTGTTGATGGTAAATGCAGTCAGTTGAAGCAATAAATTCCTCAGTGCGTGCTATATTGACCGAGAGAGCCTAGTTCTCATGCTTATGGAGCCATGCCAGCAGTGCCTACATGTACCACGATGCAATGCGCGCAAGCTCCCCAGGGTCCCCGCCGGCAATATCCTCCTGCATGGCTAATGCAGCCGCAGCCTCGGCCTCTCTCTGCCGCATTTCTTCGGTCGTATACTCTGGCTCGAATAATCAATCCATCAATCCATCTATTTTCTTCTGCGGGGGCAGCAGGCTTAACAGGGTATTCCAGGGTAGGCTAAACCTACCCTGCTAAGCCTGGCTCGAAAAAATATGGCTGAATATCTGAGTCAGCCAAAACACTGTAGATGTATCCTCGTCCATAACATTCGCCACACACATATTTTGGTATGCAATATTTACTGTTGGAAACGTAGCTAGTTTGCAATACAAGCAAAGAGAATGAAGATGTTTTGGGTTTGTTTTTGTTTTTTTGGGGTTTTTTTGCAGCCATGCAAAAGGCATTCACGAAACTTTACAGATAGTAGTTGTATAATTGAGATCAAAATGAAGATCACTTTACGCCCCTGACATGATTTGGTGTCACAAATCTATATAGGTGTATAGTTGAGACCAAAATGAAGGCTGAGTTTGCAGGATGTGGTCCGAGCAAGGGCGCCAGAAGTAGGGGGATAGGAAGTGGGGAAGGACCCATTAGCACCCCAACTTTACGACCCCGGTCCGATTTGGCATCGCGGCTGTTGTCCATCGCAAGATGGTCTCTAGTCTCTACAACTACGTCACTTTCACGTCAAATGACGACGCTGGATGCAGGAAGAATGGCCATTAGCAATAGATTACTGTTGTAGCTGTTCAAATTGTAGCTAATTTTAAGTTCTTTATATAGTCCAGTGATTCTCAATGTATGGGAGATTGGAAGAGGAAAAAAAAAACTAAGTTGCTCTACAGAAATGTATATTCTTTTTTTGACTTTTCTCCTATCTTAAATATTGAAATATTTAATATTTGTACCTGTTTGAGTCTCAACATATTATTTAAATCAAACCATGTGAGAAGTTCAGAGAGGAAATGTATCTTTGATGAAACTGCTAACAACTCATAGACTTCTGAAACCTAACAGGGGGCCAATAAGCACAGTTTTTTTCATAAGAGGCCACAAACCAAACAGGCTTGGAGCCACTGGTTTTATCTTAATATTTTATTTTTTTATGTAAAAACTTAATCTGAAAAGTAACTGGTTAGCTCATATATAAATGTAGTGGAGATAAAGTACAATGTTTGCCTCAGAAATGTAATGAAGTAAAAACACAATGTAGCATAAAATGGATATACTCAGGCAAAGTACAAGTACCTCAGAATTGTAAATGTTACTTTTCATGACTGTAAACTAAAACCTTTCAATTGCAGTAGATTTATTCTGGTCTCAGACTGATATTGAACCCTGGTTATGAGACCTGAAGGCAGATGGACAGACTCATCTGTAGCATTGTTACTTTTCCTATCAGACTGTTGCAGCACTCGCTTTGATTTTGCCTCCTTCAATCCAGTACTGTTCTTGATTGGGAAACATATTTTACCAGTGCTGCTAATTGCATTTTTGACTTGCGTACACTAATTTAATTTCAGAAAACTTCATGCTTATTTCATGACATTTCAGAAAGCTGTGTCTTCAAACTGTCGATACTTTTTTTTATTTTTATATAGAAAGAAACTACAGCCCTCATATTGACTATTAATTATGTTTTTCACTTATCCTCCTCTGCGTTGGAAGCTAACCAAGTGACTCTATTTGAAACATCTCCAGAGAACTGCGGGTGTGAAGTCATGTCGCTTACTGTATGTCCTAGTTTTAAACAGTGCCATGAACAACAAATCTCAAACTAGGCACTATGCTTTTACATAGAGGCTCTTTTTTTAACTGTATTTTCTCCTGTCACTGTATGTCTTTCTAAAAATGTTTTATGCACCAGGCCAAATCAATTAAAACTATCCACTGCAATACCATTGATATTCGAGGTTCAGGCAATACTATATGAGAGGGTTACAGCAGTTTAGCAATCATTCTGTTACTCAGAGGATTTAGATTAGACGATTTATTCCTTCATTCTTGTTCTACAGGGAGGCAGATGACTTGTAAAACAAACAGAATACAGTAAAAGGCAGAACATGATGAAATGTTAATGCTTCTGCAACTATGCTCAGGGGCAACAGATATGTCGGCATGTCACAAGACACAGCGGTTTGAGAGACTCCATTTGAAATTGATTGATATAAGTTGTCTTCATATGTCATCATTGTAGGATTGTTAGGCTGACTTAGTGTCACTTACCTGCCCATCTGTATCTCTATCTGGGGTTTAAGGATGTACTTCAGTATTTCACTGCTTTACTACACCGTTTTTACAGCTGAACTCAGTGGACTTCCCTTTTTAAAAGATGACTTATTGGTGCCTGTAGTAAATTGTGTCCTTTTGTTGATTCTGAGAGAATTTATCTTGTTTTATACAAGACTTTTCTGGGTGATGACAAAATTATTGCAACTGTTTGACATTGCAGGTAAACATAAATTTGTATAAAGACAATTTCCTGTCAAAATCTTAACTAGTGTATCGTTAAAGAAGTCACTTAAGATACTTTTCATTGTGGACTTTAGGTTGGAACCTAAAAGCATACAATTAAATTGACTTCCAGTAGATATGCACAGGGCCGATATGGATTTCACACAGACCAACTTCATTTTCTATCAATACATGGATGGATTTGCCTTTAGCAAATTGTTGTTTCTTAAGGCCATTACACATCGGCGGCGTTTTTTTTTCGTGCGATTAATTTCTCATGTCAATATATTTTTGGCTGGACCGCAGATTGGTCGTTCGAGTGTTGATTGGTCGTTCTAGTCAAACAGTATAAAAGCAATGAAATGAATCTCCGGTGCCGCTGCCACCATTGTGGACTGAAAACGCTTATTATATTTATAATATTTTATTGTTCAACACAGGACATTTTGGTAGAATGTATCAATAGAATAGAAATAATTTTGTTTTACTTTTGTACGGCACTTTTTAGGCGAATGTTTTACTGGAGTCCGGTAGTCGCTTTCAGTCCAAAATGGCAGTAGTGTAGCTTTGTTGCTGGGCGCTGATGTTACAATTGAACGAACAATTGATTTTCACTTCTTGGCAATAGACCTGGTGGACTCGTACCACTGCATTTGACATTATAGACATGACCACTGAGTATTTGTGTAACAATTTAGCTACAAATGTCCAGACTGTCCTTACACGGTCCAGCCATATACTCGGTTTTGACCAAGTCTTGTTTTGAACTCACAGAACGCAAATATTACGTGTACACTGCGAATAAAGGCATCAATCAATCACTCTTTGCCACATTTAGCCAGAACTATAAAATAAAAAAGATGACAAGAACTTGACTCCAATTCCTTCGGGAATATTTTGAGGGTTTTATTTGATTGTGCCCATCTTTGTCTTTTTGTCTGATCAGCCAACTAAATATCTGTCTGATAAGGATAGTTAATGATTTATCTTCTATTAATACCACTTGGCATTTGTCATGAATTATAATTACTTGTGAATATATTTAAT
>CAKAOI010045323.1:10028-31943 GCA_916701655.1 Sebastiscus albofasciatus
ACTTTTCATTGTGGACTTTAGGTTGGAACCTAAAAGCATACAATTAAATTGACTTCCAGTAGATATGCACAGGGCCGATATGGATTTCACACAGACTAACTTCATTTTCTATCAATACATGGATGGATTTGCCTTTAGCAAATTGTTGTTTCTTAAGGCCATTACACACCGGCGGCTTTTTTTTTTCGTGCGATTAATTTCTCACATCAATATATTTTTGGCTGGACCGCAGAAGGCCAGCCCTACAAACGCAGAAGTCTGTCGCTGAGTGACTGACTGAGTGATGAAGTTACACGATTGGTCGTTTGAGTGTTGGTGTTTCCTCATTGACCGTTGCTCTTTCAGCGCATCCCCTCAAGGGTATAGAAGCAATGAAATTAATCTCCGTTGCCGCTCCCACCATTGTGGACTGAAAACGCTTATTATATTTATAATATTTAATTGTTCAACACAGGCCATTTCGGTAGAATGTGTCAATAGAATAGAAATAATTTTGTTTTACTTTTGCACGGCACTTTTTAGGCGAACGTTTTACTGGAGTCCGGTAGTCGCTTTCAGTCCAAAATGGCAGTAGTGTAGCTTTGTTGCTGGGCGCTGATGTTACAATTGAATGAACAATTCACTCTCACTTCTTGGCAATAGACCTGGTGGACATGTACCACTGCATTTGACATTATAGACATGACCACTGACTATTTGTGTAACAATTTAGCCACAAATGTCCAGACTGTCCTTACACGATCCAGCCATATACTCGGTTTTGACCAAGTCTTGTTTTGAACTCGCAGAACGCGAATATTACGTTGCGAAAAAGCAAAATTTTTTTCAGGAAGAAGTTGATTTTCTGAGCCTTCGCACTGCGAATAAAGGCATCAATCAATCACTCTTTGCCACATTTAGCCAGAACTATAAAATAAAAAAAAAATGGCAAGAACTTGACTCCAATTCCTTCGGGGATATTTTGAGGGTTTTATTTGATTGTGCCCATCTTTGTCTTTTTGTCTGATCAGCCAACTAAATATCTGTCTGATAAGGACAGTTAATGATTTATCTTCTATTAATACCACTTGGCATTTGTCATGAATTATAATTACTTGTGAATATATTTAATAATTCATATGCACATTGACCCAAGTGGTCAAAGTTCAGACCAGGCAAGCAAATAGAGATTTTGACGAGATCATTAAGAGAAGATTATCACTGAGGGACAAGAGGAGAAGATTTTTTTTCCTCCCACTTCCAACACCACGGCTGGTCAAAACTCTCACTGGGCCTAATGTCTGATATGTTAATTGATCTTTTACTGACTATTAATACAGGGCAAGATATTCATGAACTGTGCAAGGAATATTTATGAAGCAATAAAAATGTAAAATGACTATTACCCACTTCCCATGAGTAGTCTTTATAGTCTTACTATCTGGTACAATTCATATGATAATACATAGGTTAGTTCTGTTGAGCTTTTCCTACATTTTTAAAAGACATTCAAAAAGAAATGAATAACAATTAATTAGAGTACAACTTTATTGTTTGACAAAAGTCAGCCAGGAACAAAACATTTAAAGATTTAAAGATTTTTTTAAGACAAAATATAAAAATAACAATATAATGAATACAGCTGACATCTCTGTGATGAAAGGGCCACAATGGGAAGCTTCGTCAGATATCATCAGTATTCTGCATATCCGACGGCATCAGCATGTAGATGATCAATATTATGACTTTGTGAAACTTCTTCAGTCCTAGAACCTGTCACCTCTTAGTAAAATAATGAGGAAATGAAATTCCTATGTGCTTTGTACTGTCATTTATTCAATTAATGTACACCAGAAACCTGAAAATGTTACTTTTTGCTTCTTTGTTCTTCTTTCATTTTGTTTTATTTACTTTATTTGATGTTTTTGACATGTTGGCTGCAGAACTTTAGTATAGGGATGTTAGCTGGTTCAACGCGTTTCAGAGGATGTGGATATTCATGATCTTCAGAGGATAAATCCTTGTGTTTTCGTTGACTCAGTTATCATTCCTCTAGCACCATCATCAGGCCAAAATGTACCAATATCTCTGGAACAGCAACATTTTCAGTTTGTTTTGCCCAACACAATTTTGCAGCCTCTGCAAGCAGCTAGTGGGGCTTTGAGTCCGTTCTTTAATGAACTGATTATTCAAATATTCTTTAGGGTACATTTTGAAAGTGTGTAAACAGTATCATATTTCTTAGTATATAAATACACAAAAACACAAACTGAGACACACACTACACACCCAGGGCTAATGAAGGTGTCTTTATTTGTGTGTTTTGTAAGAGTGTGTTAGTGTTTATAGGTCACACCCCAATGGAACAAACCAATGAATGGAAATTAATCTTTTTAATGGTCCAGTTTGACAAAACAGCAACAAAGGGTTTAAGAAAGCTTTAGGCTGCCTGATTGCTCCTTTTTTCACGACAAAGAAAACAAGAGGGATCACACACTGCATATAAACACACACACACACACACACACACACACACACACACAATCCAAATTGTGTCTTTTGCTCTCCGCTACTTTTCATCTCGGGTCGATTTCCAGTTTTGCTTGTCCGGTCAGGTGTACAAGCTTACACCAGTTTTATTTTATGCAAACTGGCTGAACCGGCATTTGTCATTATGACACCTTCTGGCAAATTAAAAATGTATTTATTAATAAGTAAGTAGCCGTGTTATAGCCGTGTCTGGGTTTATTTCACAACAATGACCAGCTCATTGTACATTATCCCTAGCGTAGTACCACCCTCTGCCTGAACTGTTACTGGTGCGTCGGCGGGGGTGCTGTTTCACAAAAGAAAAGCCTTATTAAAAGCTGTTTAATAGGTGATATCAGAATCACAAATATTTCATTGATCCTCGGGGGGAAATTACTTGACAAATCTCCCTTTAAGGAACATTTTGAACAGATAAAAAATGTGCGATCAACCGCAATTAAATATTTGAATCGGTTGAAGGACCAAATCTTTTGTATTTTATTTATAGATTTCAAATATAACTCAAAATTGTGCACAAAAATATTGCATCAACAGTGCTATTTCAGACAACAGACAGAAAGCAGAGGATATTACAAATCATAATAATTTCAGTGGTCATAATAGAAGTAAATGAGATAAAGAAAGTTAATTACAGACATTGGACCGGGATGGCAAAATGTTTTGGGAAAGATATCAACTACTATTGTACATGGTTGAAGCTGCAGATGTGTTTAAACTCAATTGCTGCCTCTGATCCCTCCATCTCTCAACAACCTTCACACTCATCCTCTTTTCCTTATAATATCCTTCCTCCTCCCTTCCTCTCCTCCTTTCCTTGTAAACTCCTCAACTTCACTTTTATTTCACTGCCTTGTCCTTTCGCCTTTTCTCCCCTTTGTTATCCTTTGTTCCTCCTCTTGCTCCCTGAATTAGCATAGACAGCCGGAGGTGCATGTATTCTTATATATTGATCTATCCATTTTTAATGGCACCCCGCTTTCAGGAGCAGGAACCATCTTATGCAAGTTCCGCTGGGCCAGTGACGCTGTCAGGGCTTGTTGCCACTCTGCGCTACTTAGAGCGAGAGCAGACGACCTTGGAAGTGCATTAAGAGCGTTCCCAGGGGACGCGGACGTGTCCATCAGTCCCTGGTCCTACATGAAAAATCCACAGGGAACCCCAGATGGTCTTTACTGGACAAATCTTAAGGGAGAAAATCCACCCCAAAAAATAGAGTTGGCATGTTCTTATCTGGGATGATTGCAGGTAGCCAGTGCAGGCAAACCTTTACTACAATAAGAGTATAGTTTCATCGTTTTCAATTTTATTTTGAAAGTATTGGATGTTTTTTTCTGAATGAATTGTGCAACCTTTCTAACATTTTTGCTCACAGTTTGGATAAAAGTGCTTGTAAGCATTTGATTTTCTTTTTCATTTAGGGTGGATTTTTCTTTCACATCCTGCCACTCAATTCGGAGACTAATGAAACTTTCACAGCATGTTCTCTCTACTGTAAGTGAGGGTATCAATTAAAAAGGGAACCATGCAAGCCACCCCGGGCCCTGAGATCACAGAGTGTCACTAGGGCTTAAAAAAAGAGAGCCTGGCTGAATACCAGACATACTGTATGATTCATCCATCACTCACTTGACTTTTTCTTTCCACATCTATTACCATCTGTACAGACTACACTGTCCTCGTCCTCTGAGCCTCTTTTTTGTTTCTTCTGTTCTCTCTATACATCAGCTAATTTCCTCCCTGTGATAAAGGCACTGTCACTAATGAAGGCCTCAGACGCTTAATGACCAATTAAAACACAGTCTGCCGAGATGGCGAGCAGCTAATTGCTCACGATCTGGAGTGAGGATATGGGAAAGGGATTGGTTGTGGTGATGGAGATGAGGACACTGATGAGAGACAGGGACTTTATTGAGCTGAACTGGGAAACAGCACTCTAATACAGTAACTGGCTATGTGTTAGAAATATATGCGTTTTAAAGCTGGGGCAGGCAGTATGATTTGGGCATCATTAAGCAAATATTCCATAATAATCTTTCAGCATATTGTAATTCAAGTGTTCTGAGAGATAATGAGACTTCTGTACCTCCTCACGGCTGTGTTTTCAGGCTTTAGAAAATCTAGCTTGTGACGGCAGACTCACAGGTCATTTCAGAGGGAGAGCGTTCCTATTGGCTGTTTTACAAATGCAGAAGAACGTGCACGTCCCTTCAGAGAGGGAAAGCCTGATTCAATGGCGGAATATCGTGCAGGAAAGGTTGCTACTTCAGCATTGGCAACAGCTGCCTACACGGCAAAGTAACCCAGAGAAAGGAAGACTCTCTGAAATGCTTCACCGATATTGTAGCTCGCTAGAATATCGAATCACAGTATGTCATCAAAGGGCTTTAAAGGGCCCACAAGTCTGCAAAGAAAACGGGCCGGTAGTTCTCATAGAATTGCCACTATATAATTAGCGGTGAGAAAAAATAGATTCACCTACTGTATGTATCGTGTGTTTTTTTTTTTTTACAATTTTTAATTTTTAATGCGATCGATAGATTTGCTTCATTTGAGTCTATGCGGAGGTAGAAGGAAGTTACCTCTTTTATTGTTGTAGTCTGCTTAACGTGACGTCATATCCGTTCCGTATCCGTCAACCAAAACAAACGGCAGCAGGCCCCAACGAGGAAGTACAAAACAGCAGAGGGTCCGTGTTGATAAGACTAGAACCCTGACATTTTAAATCCATTATGGTAAACACTACACATACAGTAAAGTATGGAAACATGTTGGGTTTCACACATTGCAGGAAAAGCAGAGCTAGACATCATCACTAAAGCTGCTTGCTAACTCTCTCATGGACAGGAAACGTTATGGTATTGCAGTAACGTGCGGTCAAGCCAGCCGTCACTCTCATCTCCGTGGTCAAATCAGCTGACGCTACAACTGTAGAACATCCATATACTGACATTTATGTTAAATAGAGTCAAACGGAGCTGACGGCAGAGCTAGCAACGGACTTGGTGAAGTTAGCGGAAGTATTCACGTGTGACTACATCCGGTTTTCAAAATGAGGTGTTAACAAAGGGGACTGTATATACAAAACACATATGTCGAAATAAGATTGATTGGATTATATTCACCAGTAGTATTAAACATTACATGTCCCTTATAAATCAAAAAGAAAATGGCACTAAGTTGTGAGGGAAATGTCTTTATTCTTTGATTTTTGGGTTGCTGGAAAACATTTTATAAATAATAATGCCTTTATTTATCATGGTATTTAGGTTGTGCAAATTGATAAATGCAGTTAGGTAGATGCATACCTATAAGTTTAAAACATATTTCAACAAAGCTGTAAACAACTATTTATATTATGCACACAAGCTACTTATTGCACACATAGCTTTATACACAAATTACATGCACTCATACAGAGGTGCACAGACAGTGAGCCCATTTACACACATTTATACACACATTGTCATGCACAGTTGCACAAGGTCACTCCACGCAGACAGAAGAAAAAGAAACACATACAAAAGCACACACAGTATGTCTCACACATGCCACATGTCTTGAGGAGACATGATTCTCAGCCCATTGCAGGCAGCAGCCCTTTGGGTTTTCTCCCTCTCTGACAGTGTGTCAGGCGGGCCTGTTCTCCAGCTGCTGGCTCGCTGAGTGAGAGACCAGCCTAATGAGATCACTGGCATCCAATTCGGCGAGGGTCAGCGCTCATTTCGAGCAATTCATTTTTAATTGGTCTCAAATCTAATCCATTTCATAATGTCAGCTCCTGTGCTCATCTCACCCCGAGGCTGCTGAGTGACACGGAGCGATTCCCATGATGTTGTTAGCTCTGTGTGTTATTACATAGCCTGAAGTGATTGAGGATGTTGCTGTGATTGTTGCTCGGTCGGTTGTTGTTGCTTTGGCGGTGACGCTACAGTAATCCTTTGCCCAATGCGGCGCTGTTGCCGCCCTCCAACACTGATGATAGTGTGTAATGAACCTGATAGTACAAAAGATATTTCTCATGTTCTCACAAGAGCATCACAACAAACTTATCATTTCAAGGATGACATCAATTGTGCCACAGTTTCATTATGTCTGCCTGTCATCCATTTAAAGGCAACTTTCATGTCAACTCGGAGCAAAGCACTCGACCCCGGCTGCTCAAGGAGAGCAGAGGAGACTGTACTGGACAGCCCTCTGGTGTCAATGCTCAAGATGTCCTTTTTTTGAAAGAGAAAATATTAAAATGGCATAGTATACTATAGTAGTAGTATTATAGTTGATTTTTGGGTTGCTGGAAAATAAATAATTCCTGACAATGACTGATATATTTGACTTCAGGACATCTCTGAATACATACATACAGAATATCAAACATTTTAATGTATCAATTTAGATATTTTCCAAAGTAAAAGACTAGTGTATGATTCAACTTTTTCCCATGGTTTAGTGTTAAAAAAGTTGACAAAATCGCAATAAATCATAATATCGAATTGCAAACTTGTAGAATCGCAATACTTAAAAATCACAATACATTTAGAATTACATCCAAGTATTGCGATAGTATTGGATCGGGAGATAAATGTATCGTCTCAGCCCTAGTATATAGGCTTCACTATTTATCAATCCTTTGAAAGAGTCTCTGATGTACTCTGCCTGTGTTTGGATCCACCTCTCTCCTCCTTTTATCTCTTCTCCTTATTTTCCTCTACTTTCCGAGCTTCCTCCTTCCTCCATCTAAAACCTGTGTGCCCAGCTGCGCCTCCTGCTTTGCCTCCATCAAGATGTCACTTCTAATTTGCTGGTTGTGCTGACTCCATCCCTGCTAGCAATCAGCGGAGAAGACATCCATTACTCGTAGTCGTGACAGGTCTCCTCACAGTCCCGCTGGACGTTAATGACACCTGACAGAACACAGGTTTACTACTTAGCAAACTGACCCCCCAGAGACAGCCGTTGGGGCCCATTTGGCTAACACATCCTTGCGTGGTTTACAAGGACCAGACAGGGGAAGGTGACACAAGAAGGCTTGTAATGTCTTAGCAGGTTCTCATACTGGCCCAGCAGGGCACTTTTGGAAACTTTGTAGACAAAAGAGGAAAGTTTGCTTCTCTCACATCTTACCAGCAGACATTAAGCAAGACAATTTCTTAAAACCTCAAATCAATGCATCATTTCCGGACCTCTGTTTGACAAACATGTCCTCTTGTTGTACCTCCAACAGAGAACTTTATAGAAATCATCTTTGTGCCATCTTAATTGCTCGCTGCCTTGTGTGCCATGCTGCAGGAGTCTCTAGTTTTTTGTGGTTGTTCCTTCCTGCCTGTGTGTTCAGCCCATCAAAAAGCTGTTTGTGAATTCTTTGGTCAAGGCTATTAGCTGTTTTGTTGACCAGCAGGAACAAAGTGAGCGCTTCTGTCCTGCAATGCTGAACGAGGGATGGCCTTTGCATGCCAAAATGTTATGTGATGCTCGACTTTTGCACAATGTAATATAAATGGTGGAGGACAAGAGACAGTACGGGGTTCACAACTGAACTGGTAATGATGGACCACTAAAACTATTTAACTTACCTGTTATTAGTTTTTCATTCACGTGCGTGGAGGTTCATTCTTGACCTTGGAAACACATTTCTGACAAAATATGCTAAATTTGTGGTTCACTATGGCCAAAGCTTTCGGCCGTATCCCGGTGTCATTATGTGATGCAAGTAAAGGACTTTGGTCAAGTGGTAACAGTTGGCCACGTACAGTATGGGGAGGAGATCATGTCTGTTTCTGTCAGTCTCTTGAGCTGGATGTGAATAGACATTTTGAGCTCCATATGTCCACTGACTGCTGGTTACCTGTATGGCTGTACTCGACCAAAGAAATTCTCATTTGACTAACACTTATACGACTTTGTCAACTAATCGCTTCGTTGATTTAATCAACAGATCTCTAAAACAGAGTTTCTCCAAAAAGAATCACACAAAAGCACCACTTTACCTCTTGTTTTTACCAGATATGTGATCATACGTTTCATAAGAAGTCATTCAGCATGAAAAAAGCCTTAAAAAAATGACCACTCGACTAAAGAAATCTTGGTAGACTAAGACCAAAATGTCTGATTAGTTGACTAAGAGGGGGAAGCCCTAGTTACCTGACACATGAGCAACGCCCACTTGCTGAAGAAGGCCGTGGGATATAGCTGAAAGCTTTGGGTATAGCCAAGTAAGTGAACCTTGAATTCTTATCATATTTAATTTATGTAATTTTATAATTTGTATGATTTTTAGGTCATTTCACATTCTGGCCTTGTTGTGTTTAATTATTCAGTGGTCCTCCACATGGCTTTGAGCCAATGCATATACCTCCGGTGTATCAAAACCCAAAAGTTGGTTGCCTGGTTAGCTCAGTTGGTAGAGCGGGCGTCCATGTAACAGGCTTCAGTCCTGACTGCGGTGGCCCGGGTTTGAATCCAGCCTGTGGCCCTTTCCGCATCCACTCTCTCTCTCCCCCCTTTCCAAGACTCTATCCACTGTCAATAAATGCTTAAAAATGCCCCCCCAAAAAAACAAACAAAAAAAAAAACAAAAGTTGATCATGGTGATGGATTTTTGTTGATGTCTGTGTTCGGGGTGTTAAGAAAATATTGATACACATTAATATTATGTATGTGATACTGTATCGATTTTCCAAAACACTATACATTTTTAATTGACCTCTTAAAAATTTGACGGCCGCCATTCTCTCAGTCTTTCAAAGGTTGTAGCGGTTTTAAAGCTTGAGTGAAGGCTCTGGTATTACATGAAACTAGAAAACCTAAGGAATCCATTGGTACCAACCATGTCTTGCTTACAGTATTGCAATATATTGAATCGTTACCGCTGTATCGTGATACGTATCGTATCGCCAGATTCTAGCCAAAACACCGCCCTAGTCTGTGTGGTGGGGTAGGAGATGTACATCATAGTACATCACTGGTGGGAGAAGAAGTTCTGACAAAACAGTACTTAGGTTTCGGCTGCACTTTTGAGGCCTGCCAACACTATAAATAATGTTTTTACTGTTTGTGTAGTGTGATTTCATTAAAGACGATGCTGTTCATTAAAGCATCAAAAGCCAAAGTCAATCTACCGTCTTCTCTCTCTCTCTTCCACTTCTCACTAGTGCTACATGATGCCATCCATCAATCAGTTTAAGTAGAAAGTAATGAAAAATATGTCAATTTGTCAGTTTTTTTTCTTCTCTTCCTACTTATTATTGAACTGTGTTCATTATTCTGCAAGCTCATTAGGTGTGCAAGGCAAAGTCTCTTTGGGACCATAAACATTTCAACTAACTTCGACTGAGACGCTGACCCACCAAGAGGAGTCGTAATTCTTATATTGCTGCTTGTCCACAGACAATTGAAAGTGTACAGTAGCACCTACCACCTCATTTGGCAAGCACAACCTCCTCACAGAGGGTGACAGCTTTGGACCTGAAGCAATTGGTTTAAATTACCCTACAGATAAGGCAATAAACTAATAGGGTGATGAGTGTCCTTACTGCTTTGCCGAGTATAAAGTTTTAGCTCCGTGATTTACTATTTACAGTTCATCTCATCTTAATTTCCTTTTAAAAGTGTCCCCTTAATTAAGTGAACAGTGCTGAAAGACAACTTTATGTACACCTTTCTTTCATCGTTAAATAAAATGCATGATTTGAATTACAGAATGCCAATACTGAGTCATTTAAGATTTAGTTATGGCAGTATTATGACATCCCCTTTGTGAATTAGCATTACCTCAGCTAGCTCAGACTACAAATTAGAAATAGATTGGTGTTTCTAGGCAACCATAGTGGTTTCTTTCTGTAGTAATGGTACATTTGATAGTACATCTAATGGCAATTCAAATGGAAATCAAAGTTTAGAGGAATAGTTACATATACAATAGGAGAATACATACTGTATCCTGTATACATTTAGCATACATTTGGAGTGTTATTTGACCTCCTTCTCGTCAGCCAGTATCTTCACTCTAGCTTTAAAACTGAGCCTGCTACAGCCTCAGAAAGATCGAATAGCGGCCCGACGGTGGGCCGGCGGATGTTGAAGACATTAATTAAAAATTGATAAAGTGTTTCGGGAAATCGATACAGTATCACAAAACATAATATTGCAATACTCATGTGTATCAATATTTCCTTTCACCCCTATTGCACATCACTTCTTAGTCTCAGGGCCAACTAGAAACAGAAGTGATATTGTAATTGTACAGCACAGGCCCTCAAAGGACAGATAAAGAAACTGTGCGCTTCATGTGTCACAGGGGCTTAAAACAGATTCACCTACGTATACTCCGAGTGAGTCAACATCTGTGACTCAACAACTCTGTATCTTTGTGAGAAACTGGTTGCATTTGGCCTGACTTTGTGTCTCTAGTCTTTTAATTCTTTTAGAAACACAGCCTTGATGAAAGTCAACGTGAATCAGAAAGCATCTTTTGCATCCCTTTCATGTGTGTGTGTGTGCGTGTGTACACACAAATAAGAGAAACTTACCATCGTCCTTGACGAGGACTCAAGGGTTTGCCAGAATGATGAGAGATTGAGGAGGAGGAGGAGGAGCAGGAGGAGGAGAGCAATGGCAGTAAAAACACGGCTGAGCACCTGCCCACAAAAGATGTCTGCCAGCTAATAAAGCGACTCTACAGCTCGCTGCTGCCTCATAAATCCTTCTGTCTCTGCTGTAGGCTTTACAGCGACAGTTCTCACTGTGCACAAAGATGTAAATGGAAAGTTTGACTCATTTTTCAGAATGGTCTCTCTTTAATTTGCTTTTGTAAAAGATTAACAGAGTCAATTTATGACTTGTGCACAAATACAGATTCTGCTAGTTTTACCAAGCTTACACACTACTGACAAGACAATTTCCTTCATATGATTTGTTAAGTCTCTCATTCACAATTCACCAGAGCAAGAGCAAGTCACTGCCTTGAATTAATGACTGAGCTGCTCAAAATGGTCACTTCTCTCACGACGTTGCACACACCCTGCTCACCCAACCCAACTGGGCCACTGGCATGTTAAATTTGAAAACTAAAGTGCCTTCAAATGGTTGTTGGCAATGAAAATTAATGGCAGCTCACAACCATAAAGCCACATTACACCGTAAAAACTCCATTTTGGATCGAATTACCTTCGGGGCCCAGTTTTTATGTAATTTTATGTTTGGGTCCGTGTCCTGGTCAGAATCTGAGCAGCTATTATGACGTCGAGCTGGTTGTTATAGAAAGTAAAAATCGAACATCATCACGTTTCATTCTCCTTGGTGGCTTGTTTCAGGACAAACTGTTTGACAGAATACTTTTACAAGGAAGACGAACAAACCAGCCAGCAGAGTGAGTGAGTGTATGTGGGTGGGTACGCATCATCATATGTTCAAAACTACAAATTGTGTATGTGAGTTTATTTGCTAAAAGCTTTTTACCAATAATTGAACAGAAAGGGAACATTTTGATTGTGTACATCATGTCATTCATTGACCTGAGTCACGTAGGATTATGACGTACTTTTCACAATTTTTTCGTAACTGTGTGCCAGATGAATGAGGTTTGATAATACACTGAGACCCAGAAAGCTTAGACACTGACATAAAAGTACTGAAAAGTTCCTTTTATGAAATAATTTCATCCTCATGCTGCCCATCTAATACAACCTTCAAAAAAACATTTAAAAAAAGACCTGCAATGACATTTTGATAATAAAATGCACAGAATGAACTCATTTTGAAAGGGTATCTGTGCTTTTTGTATTACTTTGCATTGCTAATGGATACAGTTATGACCCATATTAGCCTCACAGAGAAAAGATCCTCACTGTTTCATTGCTAATTCCATGAAAAAAAGGTTCACTGTTAATGTTTGGAACGTACAATAAAAAATGTTTTTATTAACATAGAGGCCTGGTCAATGTATCATTTGATTTATGTATATATTATTGCTAAGGAACCCCATTTTCTAAATTAGATGACCCAAAATATATCAAAACTGATCCACACTCTTGCAAAACAACCATAAATTTAATGATGTGGACCCAAAACAAAAGCAGAAATTCCAGGCTGAATTCCTGCAGATGAAGCCAACAATGTAAAAGGTGAATTACCAATTGACATGGACAATACTGTGATACAATATAACATAGCTATTTAGTCTAATTGCAGCACTGAGCTGAATTGCCCTCATTTCACCATGTGAAGTGGAACTTGTCAAACACTGCAAATGAAGAAGCTGCTGATTTTGTTTGGTGAAGTCAGAGTTTGTGGCAAATGCAGCCGTTGACCATTAGTTCATTTTTAAAAGCATTAGAAGGAGCACATATTGAAGTAGGAGTACTCATAAAAGACAAAATAGGTCTTCCTCTGATTTTCTGATTAAAGGATAATAGTATGGGTGTAAAGCTAGGCCTCTTGAACTCTTCTTTAAAACCTCTTCATTTTGTGGAATTTATCTTCTCATTGGAATGCGGTTTACAATGTTTGCTGCCGCGGTTCGTCTTTTTATTTTCCACCTTTGCCTTGGTGAAGTCATCGTGCTCTTTCGCGTGATGCTTCTTCAAATGTTTTATAAGATTGCTGGAGCTGAAATTGGCAACACTAGTGCCAACCCTCGAAACAAAAGCCTTACATATTGCACATGTTGCTGTTTTACTTGTTGGATTTTCCACTTTGAAATATTGACTACTGTTACCGTCACACTTTCCACTAGCACCGCACTGTTGTTGTTTGCTATTGTCCCGTGACAAACTACCTGCAATCAGTTCTTCTTCGCTGCTCTAAAACAGTAGTTGCCAGTGGCAGCCATGATACATCCAGGGCGACAGCACAGTGAAGGTGACTGTTTTGGAGTGGTGAAGAAGAATTGTTGTCCGGTTAAACAATGTAATTTTTTTTCTGGGTTAACAAATTATGGTATCGGATCGGTGCATAGACTGGCGTACTCGCCGATACCCGATCCCAAATTTGGGGATTTATCGGTATTGGAACAAATCTATATACCAGTATGGTAATGTGTTGAGCCAGACATTTCTTTAGCACATAGCACGCAGCACTGTGGATATAGGTCTGACTATACGAGACTAATCCTAGATTAACACTGCCTTAGGCATGATAAATGTACTACTTTTACAGTTGCCTGTAAAACCACTGTTTGCGGATTGATCATCAGGTGGCTCAGGCAGCTGTGAGTGGATGAGCTGAACAGAAGCCAGGACAATAACGTTCACACATTAATAGTTCCTATGGGTGGAAAATGGCTTGTGACAGCAGTGAAGGTGGAGGAGAGAGTACAGATGCAGAATACATAAGAGAAGAGAACGAATACAGACTTAGAGAGCAGGTAGTTTCAGCAAAGGTGGACACGTGGATATACTACTTCACCAATGTGAGTTGGTTTTAAGATCGAATAATATGTTGTGTGTGTAGATGCGTGCACGTGCAATTTAATCTGTTCACATCATGAGATGGAAGAAGCATACATGCAGAACCCTGACCCAAAATATGCAGTAATGTAATGAAATATGCATATACCATAAGAATGAATGCATATTATTATTTCCAGCAAGTATCTCAGAATCAAGTTGGACTTTATTTATTTATGAAGCTTCCTATACATACTGTCAGCAAGGAGTGGAAGTTACCCAATGGTGTTAAAACACCCAGAACCATAAAATTATATGATATCATTACTTTTTTTTTCCAGTAAGAGGCAGGAAGCATTTTTTCAGCCAAGAGGTAATCTCGCTGTTGCTCACTCCTTTTTACACTTTCAGGGATGAGGGAGTGTAAATGCACTCCATAGCTGCACCGTCTAATTGTAGGTTTTAAGATTCAAGTTCAAGATTCAGTTCAGTTGGTTGGAAGTCAAAAGAATATGTGCTTTCTAGCCATGTTGGCACTAAAACGTGTTTATAGTTGTTCCGAACTTGAAGGCAGAGTGAGAGGGGACATGTGATATTGTTTCAATACAGAGACGGTGCACAGACAGTCTCTACTGGAAGGCATTCATAGTGTTGCACTTGGTTGTTCCCAAATAGTTGTGTAACAAATTTAAAAAAAAAAATAGAGTTCAAACCAATTCTTACCTCCGCATAGCTGGCCAATCATGGCGTGAAGTGGGTGTGAAGGAAAGTTTTGTAAAGTTACAGAAAGGTGTGGGTGGAGTGGCGTTTCGATCCTCGGTTCCTACTGTCTGCATGTCGAAGTGTCCTTGATCGAGACACTGAACACCAAGTAGCTCCCCAGGCGCTTTACAATATCTCGCTGCTCCTAAGGATGCAGAGGTCAAATTTCATGTATCTATCTGTATGTTTATGATGATTGTAATAAAGTTTAAATTTTGTAGTTTAAGTTTAGGTTTCCGTAGCTATTCGACCATCCGACAAGCAGTTTTGACGGAGTTTACTGGCCTCTTACGAGTTATTCGGACTTACTGTTATAGTCATAATGTTACCAGTTGAGTCTAATTTACTCAACGGCATTCAAGTAATTTACACTCAGATGTCAATATCTATAATTGTTTGATTCTCATTGGTGCTCCTCGTTTTGATCCCATCCATTTAACTGTGTTTGTAAAATTTTGTGGAGGGAGGAGACACCAGACTTGTCCTGAGTAGGCCTTTACTTACCAAGTCTGTATTTTTCGTCCGAAATTGTCACACGTTTAAAAATAAATACAACCTCACGTGTGAATCACGTTTACACACCGACTCTGAAGCGTTCATCCGTTATTAAAGTTTTCAGAACAGGTTTGATTTTTACGTTTTTTTTGCGTCTGTCAAAAGGCAAAAGAGGGTTTTTTGACCTTTCAGAGCCACTGTCCGTGCAAACGTCATCATCCAGAAAGACATCTGACAAACATTCACTTTACGATAAAGACATAAAAGAATACAGAGATGCCGAATGTAAAGATTGATTGTGGCAGGTGATTGCAGAACAGCTTGGAATCAGAGATGATCACAAAACAAAGATTAGACAGCAGGTAACGATAGCTTCCTGCTAATGTCATTCATTCATTAGCCCAGTTTTGGACTAGCGCTATCCATTGCACCCATGTAATTAATTCGAATTTTTGCAACAAAGAAAATAATAAAACGCACCGCACTCAGTGTACAAGTTTTCTGTGCGTAATGTGTTTTATCGGATGGTGGATTCAAAAAACGCATAGGAAAAATACGGACTTGGTGTGCAAAGGCCTCAAGACCACACCTAAACTTAACCATACCTATAGCTAAACATAATCATTTGTACTCAAACTGTATAGCCAAGCTAATATCTAATCTTATTACACGGCTGTGTTGAATACTTGATTCTGATTGGTCAATCACGGCGTTCTGCGGTCTGTAATTTCTGTATAACAGACCATTGCTATGTATAGCAGACCGTTGCTATGGGCGCAGCTCTGATGTCGGACTCTGGCGGACCGTTTTTGTGTCAAAATATTGATTACATTACCCCTATACTTCAACTTACAACAACAACATCATAAGGTACTGAGAAACACTAAACCAGGAAAAAGAGGCAAAAGTTGTAAAAGTGAGTGTAGAAGGGGAAAGAGGTGACGTCCCAGGACCAAAGCATCAGCCTGAGGAAATCCTGGGATGTTTGAGTAGTAGACAGATGGCCCCAACAGTCACAAGGTAGCTGAGGAGGTCTTTTTCAGTCAAAATCAAAAGATAGTAGAGGGGTGGAAGAAACATGGACGTGAGAGAAGCCTCCTGATGTTGTTTTGTATGACCTTTTCTGCCTCTGACGAAGCAGAGTTGATGTTTGTGTGAGCTGATGAGATGCCAGCCGTGGCTCATCTGATGACCCTTCCTGTACTCTTGTGGCTGCTGGGTTTCTTTGAATCTCTGTCTGTGGTGATGCAGGGGGAAATGAGGATGCTGTGTCGTGCCAATCATTGCCACGGCAAGAGATTTGAGGCATTAGTTTTAATAAGCTAGAGCTAAGAGTGACGCGTTACCTCTTTAATGAACATCTGTCTTTTTCCTGGAGTGAAGAGTGGTGTGGGATTATAGTTGTGTTTGATTTCAGGGAGGGTTCAAGTAAAAGTTTTGTTAAGTTTTACCAGAATCTTTTTTTCAAAGTTTCAGCGGAAGGCAACACGATTGCAATTTGCAATACAACTTTTTTTGATATACTTTACTAGAAAAAATAAATGGACTTTTGAAGAGTCAGAACTGGTCTTGTCAGTGATGTCAGTTAGATGTGATAATGTCAGCGCTATAGAATATTAAATCATCCGTCTTTGCTCACTACATCTTAGCCTTTGTTACCCTCATCTGTGCAAAATAAACTACAGGTTATGAACTTCTTTTTAGAATACAAAAATATGAAATTATCGGTTATTGTATTGTATCGGCCGAGAGAAGGAGCTAATTATTGGATATCAGTATCGGATGAAAAAAATCCATATCGTGCATCCCATATTTTCATCCATCAAAACGAAAAAACAGTTCAGGACCACAGATCCAAACTGCCCTTACTAGAGCTGCAACAATTAGTTTATTGATCAATAAGTTGATTGGCAGAAAACTAATCTGCAACAATTTTGATAATTGACTATTTGATTCAGTAACTTTTAAAGCAAAAATTACAAATTCTGTCTTGTTCCAGCTTATTCACTTTAATAATTTGTTATATATAGTAAACTGAATATATTTTGGTTCATTCGGCTGCGGCAAATAATTAAGTTATGTTCTGATTTTTTATAAACTCAACGATTAATTAAGAAAGTAATTGACAAATTAGTCTGTAATGAAAACAGTCATTACCTACCAGTCTTACAAGAACAATGTGTCTTTTGTACTTATAAAGCCTTTACGTGGTATTTGCCCTTCACACTGCTTAGAAGAACCAATAGGTGATTTCAGGACTTCTCTCAGCTGGCCCATATATGAATCACTGCGCTCAGGGAGCATACAGAGAGCCTATTATCTTCTGTCTGGAGAAAAGCTCTGTCAAATGGCCACTTTGAGCAAAACGGAGAGAAAATGGATGAGTCATCACTCACCTAAACGATTACAGGGGAGTTCTTCTCATTAGTCAACATTGTGTATGAGTCGCCTTACATTTTTTGTCTGTGCGATACAATGAAAGCATTCAAAACGGTCTTTGAAAGCCGATGGGTTGTGTACATTGTGCTTAAGCATAGCGACAGTAAGCCTACTGTAGGTAATATCCGCATTTAGATGTACTTTGTCCAGCTTGACTTTATAGTGCATAAATCCCAGGTGCGTTGAGATTTGTCTGTCAAATGGAGAGGTGGTGCTAGGTAGCGGTGGGGAAAAAAATGGATTCACCTATGTATCGTGATTTTGAAATTAATTTTTTAATGGCAGAATCGATATATCTGCTTCATTTGAGTCTATGTAGCGGTAGAAGGAAATTTTACCACTTTTATTGTTTTAGTCAGATTAACGTGAAATCATATTTGTTCCGTATCCATCAAAAAAACAAAACGCAGCTGGCCGCAGCGAGCTGGAACAAGATAGTAGAAAACGGCTAAGGGTCCATGTGGATTCAATCTGCACCCTCACATTTTAAACCCAACGTGGTTTATTGTTAAAAAAGTTAACAAAAATAGCAATAAATCTTAATATTGAATCCCAATACTTGAAAATCGCAATACAAGAATCGGCACCCAAGTATCATGATGGTATCGAATTGGGATATAGGTGAATTGTTGCAGCCTTAGTGGCAGGATAACATCTGCAAGTGAGTCATCTTCATATACAACCTTTTAGCTTGGATAGATTTGTATTTGTGCTGGCGAAATGCTCTCTCTGCTTTACCTTGCTACTAGCTATCAAACTACCCCAAAACCTTGTTAAATTCTTATCCAATACAAAAGTGTATTAATTCACATTCATATTACATATAAAGGATACATAAAGGTGAGAAACAAATACTCTGCAACACTTTATGGGGGATAATGAAAGCAGAAATTGTGATCACTTGACGGTTGTATCAGGTCAACATCTATGTCAACAATCCTGCACTGATCTTGAGCACTTGTTGGGTTACATTTTCTTAATAAACACCTTTTCGCAAGTTGTCGTTCAACTTTCATAAGTTTCCCTAACAAGACTGACCTTCTAAAACCTATTACAATAGCGATCCTCTGTGAAAGCAGCTAAGTGTAGCGAGCTAAAGTGCTTAAACAGACACTTCACTCCCTTGTGGCAATAGCTTGTGAGGAAACATCACAGACAGCAGTTCAAAATGTCAAGGCTTCGCTTGAAGATATATTTGTTTACGTTTTAGTGACCCTGCTGTCAGTTGTCACTCAATAGTCAAAGACGTCACCCTCATTTAGTAAAAACTTTAAAACTCTTTATATCATATTCTCCAATTCTCCTGAAAGGTAAATCTCTGAGTATGACTCTTATCCTTAGATTTTATTTTGCGCACGCTCTTGTTAAAGCTTTTTCAGAAATGCCAAAACAAGAGGCTTTTTTTCTTCAGATCGAGAGGGACCAGTGAACTCCCTTTTCACCTAAACAACTTCAGCAAATTTAGCAGAAGATTGAGCTGGCAGTTTGTTTTGCTCTTGAAAATCCTCTTGAAAACGCTTTGGCTGATCCCTTGAACTGATTGAGCAACAGAGCTGTAGAGCGAGCCGTGTCATGTATTTCTCCGGGCAAATATGATTGAGTTTTGCATACTGTGATTTTTAAGCCAATATTTATACAGATTACAACACCATCAGCATGTACTATAGTGCATAAATACAATATAATGATCAGGGTGATTATTATGGATTCTATCTTGTGTCACTACATCTAATTTTGGTACTTTTGAAGCTACAAAAATGTAGTTTTTTGATATGCATATATTTGAATATATCAAAATATATTAAATATATTCCTTCATCATAGCTGTATGTTTATGCCAATACACCGTAGAGGATTGTGGACTTTAAAAGAGCTTTGATTTATTTATTAATGGACAATAATACAATTAAAAGGCTCTTTAGTGAATTCTTTATGTAAAGCATAACATATTTTTAATGTTTGAGTTGCAATCACACATTTTATCCTAATTGTACTCATATTACAACTTTTGTATTCCAAATAAAATGTTTGTTACTTCTCCTGGGGTTTAAAATGATGCATATTAAAAGATATTACTCTCAGAGAGCTCGTTGCCAAATGAAAGGGGTCACAACATTAACTATTTAAGAATGGAAATGCAACACAAAGATAACATTTGAAATATTAATAGGTTTTATTCTTGAAGAAGAGGGCAAATGTGTGTATGTGTGCACTCGTATCAATAATGTGGTGACAAAACACAGTCACATTATGGGAACTTGTTTACCATTTGGGGACAAACAGCTGGTTTCCACAAGGAAAACCATTCCATTTTAGGGTTGAGACTTGGTTTTTGGTTAAGGTTTCGGGTAAGGGTTGGGTGGTTGGTTTTCAAGTATATCTCAATAGAGCTTTACCATCTGTACCACGGACTATTTTACTGGCTTCACACTTTCTATCCGAGGACGTCACAACATCCGGTCAAAAGGTCGGCCAAATTGACACAGAGAAATTGAGGGTAAAGCTACTGTGAGGGATTTGCGACGCTGTAAAATGCATTTATCTGTGTTTTGATTGTGTTTAGTTTAGTCAAGTGAGGCTTCCTGTTAAGTTACCGCAACTTCAACATCATTTTCATCGCAGCACGTGGGTTTTGGTTGCTTAGTAATGACAGGTGCGACAAGAGCGCAACCGCCCAAGCACATTGGAAAAAAAAACAAAACAGCACAGCTGGCTTTTTCCACATGTTTTAGACACAGCATGTGTACGGCCCCTAAATGGGACATGTCATGCTGATTTACGGGTTCATACTTGTATTTTGGCTTTCTACTTGAACATGTTTACATGCTTTAATGTTCAGAAAACCTTATTTTTCTCACACTGTCTGTCTGTATTCACCCTCTGTCTGAAACGCTCCGTTTTAGCGCCTGTCTCTTTAAGACCCCCCTCCCGAAAAAGCCCAGTCTGCTCTGATTTGCTTGCGAGAAAGAAATGGTGCACTTTTGCAAAGGTAGTTCTCAAGCCGTGGTTGATATATTTATAATGAGCTTGCATGTGACATACTGTAATGCATGAGCCAAATCTGAATGGGTTGTTGAATCGCATGTTTTCTGATCTACAGCCCACAAAAAAACTGACTGGGTTGTCTTATTTTACAGTTTGTGGGTTGGTAGGGACTCCAGATACCCAAATGTATGTGCACAAGTGCTGAAAAAAACGTGATATGTCCCCTTTAAAGTAAAGGTGATCACATTAAGAAACCATGAGGTTTATCTCAGAATTGGAGTGTGTATTTTTTTTACCTCCTTCACTATGAAGACGGGTCTTCTGGAGTCACCAGGGCTTACCGTTAAGCTACCTGTTTACCTGTTAAGTCTGTAACAAAAGAAATGACCGAGACTTGTGTTGATGCTAATATATTCTTAACATCACACATTATTTCTTAATTTAGACCATAAAGGTAACACCACAACTGAAAGGACATTCAGTTCTACTTCTCAACTCCAAACATTGTGTCTCATTAAAAAAAAGCTCAACACCCTCCTAAAAGGCACCCCGTGAATATTCTATTAAACTAGTAGAAATGTCGTCACCTTAAAGTCTTTTCTTCTCTGTCATTTGATTAGCGCTAAGATGACTTTGCTTGCGAGTCAGTGATGAATAAAACATTTGTTTGTAGGTCCCAAACAGCAGCGGCGTGAATGTAAATCAGCACGACAGTGTCACAGTTTGAATAAAAATACATTACCATTTCCGAGCCCATAGTCTGTAGCCTATATACGGTGTATACTGTACATGTACAAAAGGTCTGTCATATATAGTAATACTCACATATATACTTCAGGCAACCAATGTCATTACAGTCAATGTAAATGAAAGTCAAGAATGTCATTTAAATAACGTTAATTAATTAATATAATTGTGAATTTATTCAGTAGATGTTGATGTATGTCCATTTCTTCTATTAAAATGTGGCCAAAAATCCATCCAAAAAGTTGATTGGTGATAACACTTTCCCTCCAAACCCAAATCCCCATACACACACACACATACACGCACACACGAAACTCCCACCCATGAACACACATCCACTCCCTTCCTTCCTTCTTCCCCTCCAGAGCGTCTCTCTGTTCCTCTCTCCCCAGTCGGGATTATTTACCACTACATCCAGCAGACTGAAGCTTCACAGCTTCTCTGCCCCGGGAATGCCTGCAGCCATGCAGCAATCAAAGCCAAGCGTCATCCTCTACCACCTGCACCCATGGGAGCGCGGGAATGAAGAGGGAAGGAGAGTAGAGGGGAGGGGGGAGAGGACGGTTAGGGGAGGGAT